>JAVYIG010002575.1:0-239165 GCA_035222895.1 Strongylocentrotus droebachiensis
GGCGAGTGCATAATATACGCCCTTGGTGGCTGATTGCTACAATGATGAGTCCATCAGATACATCCTGGAAATCATTAAATTAGAACAAATCTGATATAAAATGTATGAGTGATGCGACATTCTTTTTTTTAAACAAATAACTGCCATAATCTTTTTTACCAATTGTTGAGAGAGCCATAACAAAACCATTATCATTATTATTCATGCATTTTCTAATACCATAACGGTAAAGTCCCCTTGTAATGTATTAAAAGCCACTTGGTTATTATTCAACCCAATCAAACAGGTCAATCTTGTCAGATGAAGTCGCTTTGTCTGATTAGTTCCATAAAGGTATTTTATATGTTGTAAAGTAATCAAGTTGATGCTCAACCGGCTAATAAAGGATTGAATATTTTATATTACTATGTCCAAGTGCATCGTCAAAAAACTTCAATTGCATAATGTGTGATGATATAACTTTCCTGTTACTTTGATGACACTTACATTACGGAAATTATTATACATCAATAAAATAAAACAATCGATTTTGCTACTTAAAAGCGAATGAAATAATTATGCAATCAATCAATAATGAAAAAAACCTTTTGTAGACCTACAATTTAACTTTTAAGCAATTAACCTTGTTATAAGTCTAACGACCGTTTCTATGTGTTGATCAGCGATAAAATAATGTAACATTCTTGTAGGATGTGTTGTAGATTTACTGAACAATCGAAGCTAAAGTGCCTTTAGCAATCTTGAATCTTTATATATGTTCTATTACGTTTGTATTCGGCCTCCTTTCTCTACTTTGAAGTAGACAATAATGAGAAGAACACTTACTATCGACCCTTACAAGCAGAAGAGTAGGTCAAGTACACTGTACGTGTATGTCGAAACGGGGTATCAGTATTTGAATTTATCTGGCTCAACAAAACAGTCTTTGCTTGGCTGATAATATCAATGTCTTCCAGTCTCCTACTTGAATATAAAAATGATTTGTTATGTTGTCTATTGGTGATCTCTCTCTTGGGCGTTATAAACAAAAGGAATGAAAGAAGTCCGACCGATTTTCCTGTAGCGAACGTTTCCCTGGCTTTATTTGAAGAATATCTGATGAACAAATGAATACTTTACGATGCAATTCTCTGATTGAACAATATTGTTTTCTCCCGCGGCGGCTGACATATTCGCAAAAGTAGGTCAACTGCTTGTTAGGTTCATGAGGTGAATAATGAAAAGACATTTTGTTTCTATTTTCGAAGTCGAACAAGATTTGAAATTGTTTGAAGGGTCATAGGCCTACTTCTATTTCTTCTCATTTACTTTCTTCGTCTTCTTCTTCTTCTTCTTCTTCTCGTTCTTCTTTTTCTCTAATTTTCGCCATTTGGTGAGATGATACACACTGCTGCCAATAGAGTGGGATTGTTTTTTTATAGCTTTTATCATGACATGACTGCGACACTATAATCATTATTATATACGTATAGTTTATATCTTCTCGAAACTCGATGGAGCAATCTTTCTTGATCAATCTCTATTAATCATTATAATTATGTTAAGATACAAATTTCATCTACCGGAGAGAAATCAGATTCCCAGAATAACTTCAAGAAAAGAGGTGAGAAAGGCTTATTCCGACTCCAAGGGCAAAAGTGTACATTAGGAACTTTTAGATGTACACGTCGACAGAGTGGACTGCTACATGTGACGTCCTTTTAAGGCACTGTGACTCCCTTGATAAAGGACGCACACGTACATGAAGCAGTCCACTATACAGTTGTATGTCAACTTGCAAATCTAAAAGTCCCTATTTACTCGGGTCAACGACCGTCGGTAAATGACTTAAAAGGTCGAAAATGACCTTGATAGATTTTATAGAAAATCAAATCAACCGTCTTCACAGACGAATTGATCATTCAAAACTAATTTCATTGGACTTCCTGTCCGACAGTCCACCATCCATGCTGCCCTAATGTCCAAATGAAAGAACCTCTGGGAGATGAAACTTCGGGTGCCTCGATATTCTTGTCACGTTTTTCGCTCGATCTCTCCCGATCCAGGTATTAAATTCGGTACAAATGATGAGAGGTTCCCATTGCCCCCCTCCCCTCTTTCTCTCTTTCTCTCTTTCTCTCTTTCTCTCTTTCTCTCTTTCTCTCTTTCTCTCTTTCTCTCTTTCTCTCCCACACACTCACATCCTCTCCCCGCACGCACACGCACATATACGCACACTCTCATTCCCAACCCGCACACGTACACATCCACACATTTTCGTCAGCTCGCGTTGAAATGTCGTTTTAACATTTATTTTGTAATGAAACGTGCAAATACAGACTTCATTTCATGTTCCAGTTGAACAATTTGTCTTCTCATAGCTTATCGTGAAGAATGTGCGATGGAATATGCACGTCTTGCTGTCGTTATTTTTGTTGTTTTCTGTTCTGGCTCGAAAATGTAACTATAAGGACTGAGGATTAGAAGGATCCACATGGAAAGAAATAGGCTCAATCTTACTGACGGACTATTCTGCCCACAGAAATGTTCCTTTTTTATTGTTATAATTTTTTGTCTATATAACTTAGATAAGTCAAAGCATATCCCTTTTTTGTGACGGAAATGGACGCCTGAATTATGAATAAAACGTGTCCCTGTGTCTTTGAACATATTTCTTTCCATTAATGTTACAAACATACTCAAAGAGAATCGAATTTCAGCCATTATTCAACTCGAGGTCAGGTATGCGATTACTTGCATGATGGACTGAAAAATTATGATAAAAGAAAAAGTAGAAAATGTAAAAAAAAAAAAAAATGGGTTTAACGTGGCGACGTGCGTCTTTCGTACGAATGTTTCAAGCAAAAATGGAAGCTGCGGACACAAGGTTGCTTGCTGGTTAAGTATTGAAGCTGAAAGCCGTGCCATTAGGGAATTTCCTGCTTTGTGAGAATAGGTCGATGACTGTGGCGTAACACGGGTCCGGACTTTTGGAGGTACACTGAATTATGAGGGGGATCAGTTTTACTAGGTTAATTCAAATCAATTCAATACATTTGGCATCATAAACAAGTGAAGTAAGAATCATCAATACAGAATGCATGATGAGAATGGGAATTAAAAAGTCCACATATAGACGAAGGATGCTTTAGGGGTACTACCATCCTCCTTCTTTGTTTTTGTTTCTTCTTCTCTCTGTGTCCCAATTGTTCCCCCTTTCTCCCTGTCACTTCCCATCTTCATATATTCGATGGGGAGGGGGGGGGGGGAGGTGACATATGGCCCATGACCCCCCCCCCCCCCCCACGCCCTGTAGCTACGCAACTGGTCTATGGTATGTGCAAATTAATTACCAATGTGGCAATGGTAAAGGAAAAGTAAAGCTTATGTTATTATCTAAAAATAAATGGAGAGTTTTAATGCTCATGATGTACTGTATGTCCTCCCATGAGCTATCAGATTGAAGGCTATGAAAGCGCATTAAAATGATCTCTGAGGGAAAAAGGTAAACCTCGAGATACTTGACACGCTGTGTAAACAAAAAGAAGACTTGAATCAAACACAAATATCAACTTTTCTGAAATATAATTGACGACTATTTAGACCCACGTCATATATTTTATGGTTAGAAATGATAAGAAAATAAACACAAACATAGAGTGTGGGTAAAGAGAGGATGGGGTGACAGAATCTAAGAACAATGGATGTTAGTCTAAAGAGATGCAATCATGGATAATGGATGCAAGGAAATGAACTAGGAGATGAACTAGAAGATGTTTTCGAGCCCGAGGCGTTATTGAAATACCCCTTTGTGACCTTTTTCATTTTGTGTCAGCGATCTTGACAAACCTTTGTAGGAAGAAAACGGAGACGATAGATGGGAAGAGTCGGAAATGGGAAACGATGATGCGCATTTATGCCGATGGTATATTTATGACGGGAAGCCACCGTTGACTCGCATGTCTATTTACACAAAAGCACCCGGTCTAAACTTACATCATCATTCATCGTAGACAATTGGTACTTTTATGCAAGCTCGGAGTTTGATATATCTTATACGTTTAAGTATAAGGCCATTAAATTAAAGGGATAGTTGAGTTCTGTTGCAGAGGGCGCTACATAAAATATTTTTTTGTGAGATAATGAAAAACTGAGTGTCAAATTTGAAAGAACGTAACATTTAAATGACAAAATCATCTTTGTTTCATCAAAATCGGTTTAGAGACGGCTGAGATGTCCATAAATATAACGATTTCTAATACTTGTGTACACCACAAATATTAGATCATTTGAAAAAAACGTTGTAAAAACGAAATAGCGCCTTTTACGTCGTATTTCAGCCAATGCCGATGTTGGCTCTTTTGTTGGCATTTTCGTGTTGGTTATACTATGCACAACCAGCCGGCAAATATATTGTTATTTTTAATTAAATAATGAATTAACGGGTCACCGTATTTTTATGAAAGTGGAGCTGAATTGGTATGATCGTATTGGCAAAATTGTACACATGTTGGGGTCTAAAATTACCTTCATAGCAATTTTAGGTTCTAAAAGGGCACTAGAAATGTCATAGATAAGAATAAGAGCAATAACCATGCACTTTGAAGACATTTGTGGTCTGAAAACAGAACTCAACTATCCCTTTAATCACCCTGTGCGAATTGTTATTATCATGGGATAGATATCAAGAGCTTCAGCGTTATTTAACAATTTCCAGTGCTAGATTCATCTATAAAACTGGTGTTAAAAGGGATGTAATTGAGCTAATAAAGACTGGAAAGGAATAATTTTGCAAGAACCATTGTGTTGCATATTAAATGCAATCATTTCGTCAAATATTGGTAGCTATACTTATTTGCACAATTGAGGGTGTGGCAAACGTACAGCCGTGCAAAAGGGCGAAGAAAATAGCGGAAGTGCTAAAGGAAAAGTTGAGTTCTTGGAAAGAAGAAAAATAACGCGTGAGCTTTTTCAGTCTTTGCACATCAGTTGCGAAGAATATTTGTAAAATGTCCCCGAAAGGGATTACTCTTCCCAATACACAGGGACGTCTCATTTTAGCATCAATTCTGTTCCACCTGCGGGCCCTGCAGTATATCCTTACCCCAGCACTGGGTTCACGTTTTTACCTGGACGAAAAGTGACAAAATATGGATTTATGTTTTTCGACATTAGAGCCCGGCTGGGATTCGAACGTTCAACGCTTGTATTGAGGGTCAGGTAAATAAACCACTATACCACAACACCTCAACCTATTCATACGCTCTTCATATGACCTCATTTTCTAAATACATTGAGAGATAATTGCTTGGTTTGGATCAAACATTTGTGTGTAGTCAGAACGATAATTAGCAAGTTTGAGTATATTTCTTTCCATGCTAATCCCTCCCAAACTTTCGAGTATACCACAGTCCTTATGGCTACATTATCAACCTGTCCCAAATGGCTCACAGACATATTATTTCTAAATGCAATCAACTGACCAGTACTCAACTTTATTTATGTGTCATCCTAATGCATCGAGGGCATACATGTAGAAATGGCAGCTGCTTTTTTAACTTTAATCTAAAAAAATGATTGCAAATGATTGCAAAATCAATTGTGTCTTCCGTCTTTATATCCTCAAGGGGTACGATTCAAGGAAGTGCATTTTTAAATGTCAACTAGTACATTGCAAACTATAAGACAATTTTAGCATGTGGAAGTATGGTATTAAACCGTTTGCTTTTATAACACGTGTTGTTGTTTTCTCGCTCCGTTAGCAATTATAACTTCAAAGGTACCGAGGAAGTTCATTCAAATTTCGCCTTAGCATGCTCCACACTATATTCTCTCAATAATTAGGTATATATTGTCTCTGTAAACAGTAATCTGCAATTGATTTGTGTAGACAATTCAAATTAATGTACAAATCATGAAATATATCTCCAGTCTTTTTGTTGGAGCTGTGTTTCTCCCCGGAAGTACTGATCCTTTTTCTACTGATATTCAAATTCAAATTCAAATCACATTTATTCGGCAAAAGATAAAAACTTCAAAATGAAATCATTACAAATGAAATCATTATAAATACCGGGATTGCTAAATAAATACCGGGATTGCTATAATATAAGCTTTTAGATTTAAACTAACTATGATACTCAAAGCAGTTGACGAAATAATAAAGAAGTAAAGCGAAATAAAACGATAAAAGGGGGGGGGGGGGTCAACATAGAATATTTAAAAGCTTACATGTAAATTATATAAATACATAAGGGAATAATAGAAGGACAGATAACAGAGCAGTGCTAATGCAAATAAATAGGAAAATATGGGGTATGATATCAAAATATATAAACAAATATATGAGATTTGTAAGGCGCCGATTCCACTTGAAATCAAAATGCTTAAGGCGCACTTTTGTATAGCAAAAACAAAAAAGAGATCACATAAAACATTTGTATTATAAACAAATGAACAGAAGTAAGACATAACGTAAAATGGGAGAGAACAGAATGACAGAATGATATCAACGAATCACAGGTTGAGATATTGAGAGGAATGAGAGAAAGCCGGCTCAGTGGAGTCAAGGGAAAAAACAAATGGCTGGAGAGAGGAATAAAATCAACATTTAGGGCATACAGTTTTGACTGATTGCCGAAATCGTTCATCGTCAAATGACATCATTTCGCAGAGTATTCTCGATATTTTCGGAACAAATATGAATTGGACTGTCAGAGTTTATGACATCCGCACAATCAAGGATGTTGCAACGGGTATAGATCATATTATGCTTGTCAACGACAGCTTGATTGCCGTTCGGTCACACGTCGCACGTGGGTTTTTCGTCATCGTTATGTGCTAACTCGGTACATCCATAGACGAATTATGGTAAACGATAACAAAATTGAATCAGAAACACCAAAACAAGCTCTTAAGCATTTTTAGAATTAATATTCAGTTGAAGTGAAATCTGGTGGTATAGAATTATCATAATTTGATTATTTATCACAATCGTGTTTCGTCTCATTCTGCTTCATTTTCCATCCATTTTCTTTTTTATACGCTTTTTCTTCCGCAATTTTTTCTTCTCTTACACGTAAACAGTCATCGACTTCTCTATACGTCTATCCTTGTAAGCGTAATAGAGAGAGAGAGAGGGGGGGGGGGGTGGGGGAGGAGAGAGAGAGAGAGAGAGATAGAGTGAGAACGATAATACAGAGAGAAAAACAAATCGTGTACATGTAAGTTTTTATCTGAGGGTGCATGCCTGTGCGTGTGTGTGTGTAAAAGATAGAGAGAGTACTGTATCCAGGTGGAGACATAGCGGGAGATACATTAATTTATGCCTGAGAAAATAGAGATGGGTAGAAAGAATGATTGCTAGGTACATGTACATTGAAAGAGGCAGAGAGAGCGAGAGAACAAACATAATAAAGGGGAAATGAGAAGGTGGGGATTGGAAGAGTAAATTTGAATCAAACTTGGATAGTTGTTTTTGTTCTTAACATCTTGCATGAATTTCAAAGTATTAATAATACCTCGTCACGTGGCTAACATTTAACAATCTAAAATGGTATAGTGCCTGGATAGCTATCTATAGGCTAAATAAAGTAGTTCAAATAGAGTGATAGATATTTGTTTGCATGGATACGGATGTATTACATACGACAAGGGGGTACTTCTTACATATGGAGGGAAAATGTTAAAGATTTGTTACATATGTTTTTGAAAGAGTATATGCTTTGTACAGACATAGAAGAAGGATGTTATTCTGAATATGTGTCAATCTTTTGAAACGACACTTCTTATAAAAGGCACATAAAAATGACCTGATTTTTAAAGCGCAGATGTGCCTATTATCAACCTCTTACCATTTGTATTTAAATGTATAGATTTGTATATTTGTATAGTTTTGGAAATGCTCCCCTTTCAAAAATTGAAATGGAAGCTCTTATTACCAACCATGTGAAATAATATGTTTTGACTAATACCTGATGGTACAAATTTTGCCAGGAAACCGCCTACTAATTGATATTTTTTGTAAATTATCATATCGATCTGGCCTGGATAAATATTGCGAATGCATTTCAACATTGAACATTTGGGCATATATTTATGTTTTTTGCGAATTTAGGTTGAAGTATTGCCATCTAAACTTCAGTCTGAAGGCAATATTTAATCAACATTGAATGAATATTTTGCACCTAAAACCCTTGAACCGAAATGTTACCACTACCGGTCTATACCTTTAAAAGCGGATGGATGTATTCGGTCACACAGGTGGCTATCGGTGTAGTTTGAGACAAGCCATTATCATGGACACTGGTAATTCGAAATTATACGATCGTTCACACGGGGTATTGGAAGGGTCGAATTGTCGTCTTTTCGCGTCACTCATGTAGCTTTCTCTTGCTGTGCCAGACACTTCCAACCCTCCTCCAAGCAAAGAGGGGGACGTTCCAAAGTACACCCGTAGCTACACCACTGGTTAGCATTATGAAATAGAGTCATCAAATCATTGAATCAATGATTGCAATGTGTTAAGTGCGCGAGTGATTTGGTAATATTTTCAGCATGCCTTCACTTGCTGTCAGTGGCGGGTGTCACATGCTACCACGCCATCTGTATCGCATGCTCCATTGTATGATTCATGAGAGTGCATCGCTGCCAAAAAGCAAATTGATGTAATTTCCATGAACGATCAATATCAACAGGCGTGCTGGCCTATTGGTCTGAAGCAGTTGATCTATAGAACCGCGAGGTCCCTGGTTCGATACTCTGATGCCCCTTAGTGAGAGAAATCGTCTTAGATTTTTCTCAGACTAGGCACTATACTTAATAGGTACTCTGGATAGAGAAAGAGAGAGAGAGAGAGGAATATATACATGTATATATATATATATATATAGAGAGAGAGAGGGTTGAGGTGAGATAAACTAATCACTACGGTAAGTAACGTGTGTTACGTTAGTATTTATACCTCAGCGTTGATCAATTTCGGGGCGTTACCAAATGCTGTAATTATGTCACAGATTACTAAACATATATTTGATAAATCGTTGCGAATTGTTTCGCTGCCTTACAGGTTCTGTATATATCACAAATTCCTCTTTTTTTGTTCAATATACGAACGGTTTCGAGCTAGTTTATGTATTATACGAACCTCTGTTAATATTGGTAATATGTCAAGATAAAGTCTAACAAATATTTACGCACATTTGCTTTCCATTACTCTTTAATGTGTCGAAAGAATAAAAGGCATTCATTATAAAAATCACGTCACTTTATATGCTTCGCACAATTTGTGTGACCGTTGGGACCCTGAAAGGGAATGAGTGTAAATTTGAAATGATTGGGGCAAAAACTGTTTAAATCGCATGAACCAAGGTAAAGAATATGGAATGTTCACGGACCATTCGCTTTTATAAATACTAGTGTTTTATTTTCATGACTGTTTTTGTTGTTGCCCATCTTTGTCATGGATATGTGTAGCCGTCGTCATAGTAGTTCGATGTTTTGTGTATTTTTTCTTTTAGATCTAATATTGCCGGGGTGCCAACGATTTTAGTTCTGCTATTTTGAGGTATAACAATATCGGCTGGAGGACCAAATTACTTAAGCTGTCAAAAAATGTAGTTGTTGATGGTTTTTGAACAGTGATGATTTGAACATTAGTAAAGAATGGGTAAGAATGAGTTGTTTTGAAAATTGCATGTGGATGATACGAGATTCGGAGTGTTTGTAAAAAGATGTGTATTGAGGAGGAGACGTCTGAAGGGAGGAAGATGGGGAGACGTGGTGACGGAGGTGAAACCGAGATGAAGAGGAGGGATGAAGAGAGGGAGAGGGGAAAATAGGGAGGGAGAGTGAGAGAGTGAGTTAGGTACGGAAAGAGGAGAGGGAGGGAGGGTAGAAAGTGGGAGCGAGGGGAGGAAAGAGGGAAAGAGAGAGAAAAGGAAATAGAAGGAAAAGCATGAGAAGGACAGTGAGTTGAAAGAGAAAACGGAAGAGGGAGTGTACGAGGAGGTCTGGAGTAAGTGAGAGAGAGAGAGAGAGAGAGAGAGAGAGAGCGTGAAAGAAGCCTCAGAGCGGGGAGACGGGGAAGGGAAGGAAAGAGGGAGAGAGAGAGAGGGAGAAGCATAGAGAGAGAGAGAGAGAGAGAGGGGAGGGATAGAGGGGGGGAGGGATAGACAACGGAAAGAGATAAATGATTTTTTTTAAAAGCATGTTATAAAGAATATCAACATGATCAAGAGTAATATATTATCAAAAGATAATGAATAATAGTTTAGATTAGATCATCAACTCTGGTGTGATGGATTTTTTTGATGAGTTAATGTTTTAAGATCGATTATATCAAACTACCATTTTTGAAAATTTCATCTAAGAACACATTTTTCGTCACGGGGTTTTTCCTAAACGATATCATACAACTTCAAGGTCTATGGTCGTTGCACCGTTTCAGTGCAAAATTGTCCTTTTAATCTTGTAATAGGGTTGGATGAGAGGTAGACACGGCTAGTCGGGTCCATGCCGAATTGAATTATGTCGATAAAAGAGCGGCCAGAAGTAGTTTACGGAGGACGCTAAGAGGATGGGTATATTCTTAAAAGTCCTCTCGACGAATTAATGTAAAGGATGTGATGAGGAAAAGACGGTTAAAGGAGAAGCTGGGTACAGAGAATAGAGGAATAGAGTCTAATGCTGAGAGTTCAGAGCGCTAGGGGCGTTCGCTCCGTATTAAAGAATATCAGTCAAAGCCCTTCTGGCTCTCAGCAGAACTCGCAGTGGCGGATCCAGGGGGGGGGGTTGGGGGGGTTGCAACCCCCCCCTTGGGCGGCCCCCCCCCCCCAAAAAAAAAAAAAAGGAAAAAAAAAGAAAAAAAGAAAGAAAAAAAGAAAGAAAAAAGAACGCACGCTGGAGAGAAACCCTTTCAAGTGCAAATATTGTGAGAAGATATTCAACTCATCAGGTAACTTAACCAAACACATGATAACTCTGGATATAACTGTGTATTTAACTGTTACTTGATTTAAAAAGACGTTATCATGCACTGCTTTTTATGGTCTCCATTGTGTTAATAGATGCCAGGAAAACATCACTTACGGGGTTCAAATAAACACCCCAAAAAATCGGCTCGCCGCTTCGCGGCTCGTGGACGATGCTCTGCATCGTCATTATTTTGGTCAACCCCCCCCCCCCCTTAGCAAAAAGCTAGATCCACCCCTGACTCGTGAGAGGTAAATAGAGAGAGAGATAGAGAGAGAGAGAGAGAGAGAGAGAGAGAGAGAGAGGTAAAAAAAAAGAGAGAGAGAGAGAGAGAGATAGGCAGTTGGGGGTGACAGCTAAATGATCGACGAATACAGGCCAACAATGACAGATATAAATAGTAAACATCGAACAGGGGCTGTATGGTTTAAGACGGAGCGGGAGAGAGGGATGTATACATGAATGAATAGATAGAGAAGGGGAACTATGTGGAAAGAAAAAGATAGAGAGAAAGAGAGAGAGAGGGGGTGGAGGGGGGTGGGGTGGAGGGTGATAAGGGAGTAATTACAGTTATAATGTGGACCCTGTTTAACAAATTGACGAAAATGGAGAACGTATAGTGAAACAAGTTGAATTCCTGGAAATCATGGAAAAAATGGCTCCACCCATCAATACTATGACTGATATTAAAACGGAAGCGAGGAAAACTTCATGGATAATATACATGTAATGTATGCATTCCAATACAAGACGGTTAACAATGACAAGTCTATGGTATAGAGAATAGTAAGACTTGAATGTACTTGAGTATGTCAAGGAAGTCTGTTGTGCAGAGTTGTTGCGAGAAGATAAAGGATACCGACGAGGATTGGTAAGGAGGGAAGAAAGCATGAGAAGTAAGATTTATTCCTAGATTAGAATATGAGCGAGGTCCATTAGGACTTTAAAGTGCACAGTCCCACCGATGGAATTGAATATGGCTACCATATCATTAGAGTTATGCATGCCTTAGCGAACACACATACAGCCTTCGTTTAATACCAGTGGCAGTTTCTGAACAACGACTTATCCTTGAGTACATCTTTACCGGCGTGGCGCCTGACTTAAACATATTAAACGCGCATCTACTTATAATGCGACGTCAATCGTTGGAGGAAATGAAAGAAAACACGTTATTGTCTGATCATAATATCATTTAGTCCCACCTCCTCCCTCTTAATCTCGCGAGCAGGATTTAAATGTAATCAAATTGTTAAACACTTGCACGATAGAAGTTTCATCCGCCATCTTAATTTGAATCTGGATAATCAGATAATGCAGAATGCGAGGTCGAATTTGATTTCGGTAAAAATTCTATATGACGCCATCCTATTAAAAAGAATAAGGAGTTTGTATACAATTAATCATTTTATTTAGATATAGATTTACTCTTGCTTTTTGTAGAAGCCGATAGGGAATATTAAAATAAACTGCAGCAAAGGTAAACATTTGCAAATGAATCCAGAACGACTGGGAAAATTGTATACTATCGACATTCAAAGTGCAATGTTCGCAATGAATGTCTCCTCAGATAAAAAGGTTGACGGACTAGTTATTAGTACGTGACTCCCATAACGAAACGAATGCGTTACAAATTGCTTCTCGTCCAAGATGGTTAAGGGACAGTTTAAAGAGGAGACTAAATTCTGATTTTAGAAAAATTATAATAATGTGCGCGCTTTCTCGTTCATTTTTATGTTAGTTTGGAAGAATATCATTGTAGAAATGTCCTCTGCAAAAGATTGTTTTCTTTCAAATACCCTTAGTTCGAAATAAAACTAATATTACTGTTCGTACCACAATGTTGTGCCACATATGCATTTGTATTTCCATATAATTATACACATTTCTGTATACAGAACATATGACTTTTAGAAAGAATAAGTCATGTTCATTTTGGAAATACGAGAACTCTATAATCTTGATAATGTGCTTTAAAATCTTAACTTCTATTCGCAACAGATTTTTGAATAATTGCCTCCAGACAACTGCGTTTACAGTGTAAATCACAAAAGCGAAACTTAATCTTTTCTCTAACATTCATCACAAATAGAGGCACAATCGGAGAATAAAGAATTGCACGACTTGTCATTATACATTTGATTTCTGAAATTACCCCTCTAGCTGAGCTGCGGTAAATTACAACATGAAATTGTTGATACGTCAATTTATATGCAAGATGTCTGCGCTGAGAAAGTATCCTTATTCATGAACATAGGGGACCAGGGTTGAAAATAGTTCAAGACGAGATTTAAAGGTACCTTGTGGGGCATCTTCAATGCATAATTGAATATAGATAGATGTCTTTCGACAGTATATATAAATTCATGGCATAGGTCTGCTTGAGTCACTGTCTAGTATGTCAGCAATACATTCGTGTGCGAATAATATCTGAGGTTTCGGCAATTTGGGTTCAGAAATTGTACATTGTAAATCCACGTATCATACGTAAAGGGATAATAGTATATATTTGTAAAATCACTTTCTGTATTCATGGTAGTTATCGGATGCCTATGTCAATTTAGACCTTATTTGATGAGATAACCACCTGTCAGTGACCATGTAGGGAGGTCTAATCCCTCCTGGTCAAACGAATGCAGATAGGCTTAAGTTATTATGCAATCTGAATGTAGTATCGGGTCTATTAAAAAAAAACTGTTTTGCAGCGAATAAGTGTATGTGTTTTTTCTTGGCTGGGTGTGTTAAACACAAAATTCGAGCAAAGGCAAATAACTTTCAGTTATAATAACATTCCATGCCCTTTTAAGCCTATATGAAGAAAAAGTCGATATAGACCGTCGATAATAATCTCATTTGATATAAGACGATCGAAATACACCTTAAAGGTGACTTTTCAGCGATTCCTTGCCCTTCACTAACATTCTCAACCAGTAAATTAAACTATGGCATAGTCGATGCGATCTATAATTCTAATGCGAAACGTTTTATTTAGGAATAGAAATATCTATATTCATTAAAATTATGATTGAAATGAAATAATTCAGTCAGACTGAAAGGTCATAGCGTTTCGGCATCAAGGCATAATTGAATTATGTCGTTCAAATGTACCCCAAATGAAACGCACATATATAAGAAATCTTTCTTATTTGTCATCAACATGCAGTTTAGGAAATTATAGAATAATATATGATTACAGGAAATCAGGATAAGAGTTTTTTTGTCAAATTATGAATGTCGTCATGCATGTCAACAACACGCAAAAAAAAAACCTATGACATTCATTTTTGGACGGGATCATTCCGATGATTGTTTTTTCTTCAAACAATAAAGTTTGCATACTCGCCAACGACATGCGAAATAAGAAACTTGAAATTCTCTATTACTATTATTAGATGTGATAATTGCGAACTTATAATGAAATTTAGTATACAAAATTGTCAATAACGTACGGAAGATAAAACTTGAAAATCAGATTATGATGCAATCAAAGTTATAATGTCGTAATTTACAACCGTGTTTGAATGTGGCAAGTGAGTCCGTTCACCGCTCCCGACAAATTTATAACAAATATTAAAAAAATGATATTGAAGTTTCTTTCGTGACTTTTTAAAGTCCTTGTTTGTTATTGTTAACATAATGCTTGCGACTCGAAACAAAACGAAACAAAAACTTGGATTAGGTATACGCACTTTCACTCTTGTTCCTACAAAAGCTTCAAATATATACAAAAGTCCTTGCGCTGTCATTTTTTATTTAAGGAGAGTACCTATATACTAGTTTCTTGTTTACCAAGTGGCGTCTGAAATTGAGACTTTATTTTTTGTATGTCACGAGATATTAGTAAATTAAACTCACTTAAACGAATGGAATATACAGGAGTTCATGTCCAGAGTCCGTTTGAACATGAAAGTTTTCTCGAATGAATTTGACGGTATTCATTTTCATTAAGAGGACTGCACAAGACAAATGATATGCATTTCTCTATTGACTTGAACATCTAGTTTCCGATGGAGTTTATTCGGACAAAGACTTTTCTGGAGGGCATGCGCGGTTCTGGAATAAAAGGGGGAGGCTATGATGCTTTAGGTCTTTAAGGGTCTGTTGTGTTTGGGGGTTCTGTCATTTATGTTTTAAATGTGTCTCGCCTAGATGAGGGGGGGGGGGGGGACTTGACCCCCAAGCCCCTTCTAGAACCGGTGCTGCTAGAGGGGATTGAAACTTGAACATGGAATGACCGGTTATTGCCGAGACTGTTTTAAGGATTTCTTAAATTATCTTTTTCAAGGAAAATACGTTAAGTAAGTAAAAAAGAAATAAATTTAAAAATCTAACACTCGCAAAATTGATTGATTATACATACATTTTTAGCTAGGTACATCTAGAAAATGACCACCTCCCCCACCATAAGAAAATACATAATTATTTTAAAGAACCGTCTCTGCGACAAGTGACATGCAGACAGGCTGAAATATGACCACATTACGGCAACATGTTGAGACAATGAAACCCGACAATCGATCTGGTTTGAAATATTTGTTGACGATGCTCCTGAAATAAGTTTGTTACTTATGATTAGAATGCATGTCTGGGGAGAAGAGTTATGTGTCAGATATACTAGCGTTTAAAACATTGTATTAATATCTGTTGACTTCCGAAGTCAACGAACCAAGCCAAGAAGTCAAAACAAGATTGTACTTTCCGTTTGTCCCAACAATTCTGTACATATTTCCTCAACAGAAAGTAAAATGTGGGGTAAAGAATGTTAAATAATGGGGGAAATCTTTGTCTCCGACCAACCATGAGGCAATTCCGACCTCTACTTGCCCACTTTCTTTGTTGGTAAAAGGTGATGTTGGTTAGGCAAAACATTACCTAGGTTGGCAATCGAACTGTCCTAAAGTTGTTCGGACACATAAACCTTCCTGTTTGGCTATTTTGTTTATTAAACATTTGTTTCTTCTTGATTATTAGTATTTGTTTGTATAGAATGAGATATTCAGGTCGAAAAGTGTCTTCTAGTTACTAGGAAGACTCTAGAGAGAAAAACGGAATTTCTAATGCATGATGGTACACTATCTGCCTCGGCTTCCGGTGATTTCCTGTGGAGCAAAGCTACACTCCTGGCACCAGAATGCGCCTTCGCTGATTCCACATTCACTATGCATTGTTTAGCCACGTTTCTTGTTTGGTTTGCCCGTAATTGACCTCATAGCTAGCCCGATTCCTGTATTCATTAACGCGCACCTGCACAGCGAAAACCGATAATGCTATCGATTATATATTGATCGTGACAGCTGGCAGTCCTTTGGCCCAAGACAAGAACACTATTATGGTACGGGAAGGTGACATCTATAGTGTATAGAATGAAAATGATCGTTGCCACCGGCATAATCAAACCACGTCGAAGGGAACCTGGCTGACAAAAACATAGTTCAGCCCCGGTGCAGGGCTGGTCGATTACGTTGCACTTTTGATCATATTAATATATTCATGATGCTTTTGATGAAGGATCAAATGTCATATGCTGTGATATATTTGTACAGCCTCGTAGCTGTTTACCTCGTGGTATATTTGGCTGTTAACACTTGGTTCTTGAACTCCTAAAGAGTTGCCAACAAATTGTAAGTTCACTACCTTGATATGAAAAAAGGAGAAAAGTTCAAAGGTTGCTTCCAGCCCGTAAAATGTACTTAACGAATTCACTCAAAGTTTTTAAAAGTAACTTATGTTTCACTCCGGTTTTTTGTTTGAGCATCGTACAGGATATTCATGTTAAGGTATTTCCAAAACGGAGGTTTATAATGTATCTTTATTATCTAAATTAAATTTAAGAATTAAAATGCATTGTACAACGAGGATGACAGCATTCGGCATGAGAAAAAGAGCGAGATAATTGTGAACGCAAATAAATTATCGCCCGAAAAATTAAGATCATTAAATTAATAGATAAAATGTGCTATGAAACATATATTCTTCGACTAAGAACTTTGCAATTTACTATCCAATTTTACCCATTAACAGCACTTTCTCGTGATCTCTCCAGAGCATATTGCCTTACGTCGTTGAGATCGAACACCCTGAAGATACTACTAGTCTACTACTACCACCTCCTTGCTCGTATGGCTCTTGCAGCGACTTGAAGTCCTTTTTGTGTTATCTGCCAGGATAAACATATTGACTCGACGGAGACTTAGAAATGGACCGCCTCAAATTAGTGTGCATTCCCAGCCCGACGCGGCGACGTCTCTGCAATTGCGTTAACCCCCAAAAGTCATAGCACTTGATGGTGATGATCAGAAAGTTTGCAGGTTCGCAGACACCAGTCCTCCTCGGGGAGAATCGCCGGCGTCGTATCGAAGCCAATACTCATCACTGACTGGCTTTAAACGCAGAACTGGAACGCGATAGTGGTTTCATCTGCATGTGGGGGACATGTGATATCACCTCTACGACCACTAGCGTGATCTTGCACTAGTGTAAATCACCATCGTCTCTTGAGGAAACCCCACGATGTAGGCCAACTGGTTTGCTCCCCCTAAGGCTGACCCAGATCGGCCATTTTGATTGTGTGCCGAGTTTGGAGGGGGTTTGTCAAGCTATCAAAAGGCTAATATGCTCCTAGATCGGGTGACAGTAAAAACGGAACGCTTCGTTTCCTGGGGTTTTGATAAATGGAGATGTTTAAAAGCTTCAGCTTTCGGGGATGATATAGTTGAGACGGTGCGATGACTTTTAAACTTCTTGAAGGGGATATTTGTTCAGATGTACATCTCCATGAAATCAAATAAAACCTTCATCTTGTATTTGCACAGAATGTTGCAAACGTTGGCTTAAGAGTCTAGGTTCGGGGCACAGACGCTATAGCGAGGGCATATAAAGGGTTATGATAAAGGTGAAAAAGAAGGAAAAGAAGAAAAAGAAAAAGAAGAAGAGGAAGAAGAAGGAGGAGAAGAAGAAAAAGAAGAAGAAGAAGGAGATGATCAAGATGATCACGAAGATGAAAAGGAGTGAAGTCTCTCTAATCAAACTGTGGAAGGCATACATTGTAGGTCCAGAACAGCTCACCCATGTACAAACGGTCTTGTCCACACCAGTTAAATCTGTACCGCTGATCCTGGAATTCACCGCAGTCAAACCAAGGGTCGTCAACTCTGTAACATTTTGAGATGTCTGTGGTTTGCATTACCAGTGGCAGTGCAAAGGAATCACCACATCGATTTGATGTCAGCAATCTCTCCAATTGTATCGATTGGTGAAAACGATATTTTGACACTTTGTCATAATAATGATACGGAATCCATGGCTTCTGTCAAATTCTAGATTTACATGTATATATATATATATATTACATATGATGCAGTAATCCACGCTTTTACAAGATAAAAATATAAATTCATGTACAGTGGACATTTTTATTATGTGAACTGATACATAGACCAATAGCAGAGTAACTTGATCAGCATAAAGATAAAGTAAAAAAACGAATTGGCTCTTTTATTGCTAAACATTAATACAATATGTACACATGGTATTCCACAACCGCTGCATGTGATAAAGTTTAATTTATATTCAGTTATCACTGATACAAGTTCAATACAAAACACGACTTACTTGCGTTTTCAAACGAAATTGATTTTAAGGAAAATTCGTATACAATAGATATGCAATTTAGGTTTTCTCCTGTAATTCAATGAAACAATAATAATAAATAATGTTCAATTCTTATATAGCGCATATTACAAAATTGTCTCTATGCGCTTAGATACGAGAGAGAGAGAGAAGAGAGAAAAGACATGAAGAATATTGAGCTTTCACCGTTTAGCAATTACAATTATCAAATAAATTACAAAATTCACATGTTTACTACATAAATTTAAATTTAAGACTGGCATGATCGAAACAGATATGTTTTTAAGTCGGATTTAAACTGATGTAGTGAAGGACAACGTTTTAGAGACTCTGGAAGATTGTTCCATAGTTCTGGTATGGCATACTGAAAAGCACGGTGCCCATATGTTTTGGTGGATGTGACTAAAGGTGTGAATGTATGTTTTGAAGATGAACGGAGATTGCGAGTTGGTAGATGACTTGAAATAATATTTTGCAAATACATGGGAGTATCATTGTGTTTACATTAATATGCAATTGTTAAGAGTTTAAAGCGAATTCTATCTCTTACAGGTAACCAATGTAAATCATATAACACGGGAGTAATGTGATCTCGTTTACGTTTACGTGAGACAATTCTAGCTGCACAATTTTGAACTCTTTGGACCTTGTCTATGAGAGAATCTGGCAAACCAAACAACAAACTGTTACAATTGTCAATACGACTCATAACAAATGCATGACCTAGTTTTTCTGTTGTGGCTTGATCAAGGTAACGTCTCAATTTGCCAATTTTGTGAATTGCATAAGAAGCTGACCGACACATATTACCAACATGTCTTTTCAATGTTAGTTGATCATCAACCATGATTCCCAAATTTCTGGCATAGCTTGAAGGTTCAAGAGGAGGTCCATCGAACGTTATGGGTGGCAGCTGACTTCTGGTTCTAAAACGTGATGATATATGCAACAACTCAGTCTTTTCCTCATTAATCTTAAGACCATTCATCGCGGACCATGATTTGATTTCATTCAGACATAATTCAATTTTTGGTATAACTGTACGTATTTCATCTCCTTTCAAAACTGTATACAATTGTGTGTCATCAGCATAGATGGCATAGTCGAATCACATTTGATTATCATATCACTTTCTCAAATGAACTGATGCAGGCATTAGTGATACAGCTTCATAAATCCGTCGATATTTCTCTGTCAGAACCGAAATCCCCTTTAAATTAATACCCTCTGACACAGAACAGCCATCAAACGTATAATTACCAATCATTTGCTTATCAAACTCAATTTATCGATGACCATGACCATAACACACCTAGAACACAACGCGTCAAGTCTAATCCTCACTTAATTTAAACGTGAGCTTCAGTCCTTGGACTTAGGAGTTGATTGGCATTGGCAACTGATATATGACAAATTATGCATAGATGAGTTCTTGATTATCTTTTATTGCGTTCAATTTGGCGCACAGTGGAAGGTAAACAACCTTTTTTGAAACATTTTATTTTTGATTTATGTTCTGAAAACGATCTGTATTATTTTCTAGAAGAAAATAGTTTGTTGGACGATTCTTTAATTTTATGTACAAGGGTAATACAACTGCAGTTCAAGATCCTTTGAACATGTTCATGATGTTGATCAAAGAAAAGTATGCCTTACGAAAATAAAATGATATATGATTGGAAAATATATTTACTAGCGTTTTTTGTAATCATATCCAGCTTTACAAGATTGTTTTGATGATATGAAACACCAACGGAATATCCCAATCACACTAGAAAAACCGATATTGTCAATGAAAGTTTTTTTCTCATTTAACTGTCTCTTATGAAAAAAGTGCGTCAATATTTAAAAGGCAGTCAAACCTTTGTGATATTTTATTTGTATAGAGGCGGAACAATAAGAGAAAGAGAATGGTGAAAAGTTTGATATAAATTGAACATAAATATGTTAATTATTAATGTGAGAACACTATTAAAATCTATAGAAATCTCAAATTGGCAATTTGGTCAGTGGATTATGACGTGGCACGGACAGGGGTACGGACAGTTATGCCGTTTGTCGTGTACACAGATTGGAGCACTCCTCTAAACATATTATGGATAGTATATTTGTTATAGAGCCTCTACAATAAAAAGACCTCCTCGCCCTTACATTTTTAACATTTGAAATTTTAGTAATTTTTCTATTTTGAAACAAATAGGACAGTTTTCCGGCACTACATCACCCTGACATTATACCGATTCAGCTAATTTGAAGCACCCGTACGCGCCAAGTGATTTCAACTTCCACAAATTCATAACTTTCTTATTTTCGGCCTGATTTCATTCAAACGTTCACTAGTATACTTCTCTATTTGTTTTGCTTTCCTTTAGATTAGTTGTCTAGTAAGGTTAGATTTTGCCTTATATATAACTCGTTTAATTGACGACTATCCCTTTTGTTCGGGTATGATATATTTTACTTATTATGCCTTGTTTGTTTCACTGAAGGACTGATTACCGATCACTAGTTTGAATTATAAGATGATGACGTGGAACCTAATCAAATGATTGGTTAAGAGCGTACATCACGTGACCAAGCATTTGTTTGCCTTACACGTAACTGTTTGATAATGACCGGTCATTATCAAATGCTAATGACCGGTCATTTTTATAAAACATCATTTTATTTATATAAAAAAAAAATCTTATAAAACAAGTAATACACGTCATTTTGTTCGGGCATTAGTAAAATTACCCACACTCGTTACCTTCAATACAGTCCAAACACCATCGGCTATCGCCTCGGGCGTGTTAGACTGTTCCAAGGGCACCTTGTGTCCTTACTAATGCCCTCACTGTTGTGTATTATTTGTGTACTAATTCCATTTCCATGTATACATGAATTATTAAATGACTTGAACCCACTGGGAACTAGGGCTCACTAATCAAAAGGCCTTTTCTTGAAAGCAATGCACGTACAGTAGAATTAATGATTCATTCTGGTCCCATATGCAGCTCAGTCGCGGAAAATATATTTCAATTACCCCTTCAAGGAATTCATATCTCGGTTAATTAGTCTCGGTTCCCCCTCCGGTCACCCGGCCCGAGTTACAATCCGCAACGCGAACAAGTCGAAGGCATTCGCAGAAACCGTTGCCAAAACACCAGCTCAAGTTCCCTCTTAAATAACTGTAAATAGGAAATAATTCAAATCCTGTTTCAGGTGTATTTTTGTATATATTTAAACAAGGAACCTGCTCCAGATACGTCACTTGAACTTCGTAATGAAAGATAAGCGTCATAAGCCTGCAATATTGATTTCGCTATAATTTGAACACTTTTCATTTATTAAAAAAAATGCATGGTGAGTAATTTGAAGCATGAATACAATTATCGTAGTAAGACTTTGTGGTATTTTGAGAATAAAAATAATTTTGGAATAAATGATCGCAGTCTATCAAGACCAAGAAATATGTGTGTAGTGGCAATAAACAAGACCATTTGTTTAGCATTGTCATTCGGCAAAACATATTGTTTTAACAAATAATATGGCAAAGTAGAATTACAGGTGGGAACAAAAATGGGTATTAGGGGTTCTAATTCCCCTTGAAACGCTAATTCCATTCTTTTATTAGTATTTTTTTTATGTATACAAATTATATGTTATCACGTTATGATATTGGAAGAAATGCCTCACAAGTTAACCGTCATTATGAATTTTACTTTGGTTTTAAAATGATACCCCCCCCCCCCCCCTTGCCCTATAACGCCACTCCGTGCATCCCCGTTGTCAGCTGCCACAAGGATGAGGATTATTACAAATAAAATGCAATGCTTTTAGAGTTGTTGGTCCTCAGACGAAATGTACATGTAGGCCCCCAAATGAACCCAAAGGAGGTGGTCACTGCCACTTCACAGAACGACTTATACATGCATAACTTCAATCAGAAGATTATTAACTCTTTACCCACGAGAATCGGGTGTTCCCTGTAATACACCTATGGGATTTAGAGAATTAAGTAGTCATCGGGTTAAAATATGCTTGGAAGACTCCTCCGGCATCATCGAAGGACAATGAAGGCAGGAGTGGCCTTTCAAGTCAAGACCTTGCATTGGTAGTACCCTACAGGAGTTTGATTTCCAACCATACACCCTTGTCCCCTGCAAGATGATGACCGCAGGGGATGCGTCCAAACCAATGAATATTAATAATATTTCTGAAGGATATATGACACATGACGCGTGGGTGACCAGTCTGACCAAGGAGTAACTCCTTGGTTTGATCATACACTCAACCAGTTAGTGGAGCGTTGATCTTGACTGACTTTCATCTCCTGGAAATTTAACGTGGAGAGATACAGAGATAGACCGGATGAGGAGAACATGGAGATGGGGGACAGAGAGTGAGAGAGAGAGAGAGAGAGAGAGAGAGAGAGAGAGATAGAGAGAGAGAGAGAGAGAGAGAGAGAGAGTGAGAGAGAGGGGGGGTCGTGAAAGAGAGATTGTAATATGTTAAGCTATGCTATACGAAAGAGAGAGAGAGAGAGAGAACTTTCTAAACATGAAAAGGAAAGAGAGAGAGAGAGAGAGCGGGTGGGGCGAATGGGAGGTGGCAGGGGGGGGGGGGCAGAGAGATGTGGTCCGGCCTATGCGCCCTTACCTGTATTGTTGCAGGTGATCAGGTTAGACATACGAGACATTTTTTTTTTTGAGGAGCCGCGATTATCACGGTAAGATTTATATACAACAGTACTTGATCAAACCAGTATCTCGACCCTCGTTTCACAGTTCTTCGTTCTCTCACATAATATAGCAAATATTGTAGCATTTGAACCATGAACATGACGTAACCGTGACACCCTCCTGGATGCTCCAGGAATATTGATCTGAAAATGTAAATAACATTGTTTTCTTTACGCGGAGTTTGTTTTAAGAACATGAATGCTACAAAAGCAACTTGTTCACAATAAAATTATCAGGAAATGTAGCCTACCCCTCCCCCCCCCCCCCCCAATTAAATAAAAAATCGCCGGCGACACTCCCGTGGAGAGGGAATACAGTGAGTTCGAGTAAAGTGACTGTCTTTGGGTGAATCGAATGAAATTGAATGGAGTATAGTGACCATAATAGCTGTCCTTGGGTGAATCGAATGAAGATGAATGATTATGCACATAATGAAGATGACAGGGACCTGGGGCGAATTGATTGGATGGCGAGAAGGCGGTGATTTGGTCACGCAACCTTGACTAATTAGCGATGTTATTTCTTGGGGATTTCTTGGAGATCGTTCATCGAGTTGCAATGTTTTATTAATGATCACTCGACACATAAAAAACAAACAACATGTTTCTGAGGTGAGGAGAGCGTGAAATGGCTCTCTTTAAAAAAGGAATGTACCAGGCTACCGGCCATGTCAATTTGTGATCCCTAAAGTGTGGGTACTATAGTATGATTCCTTGTCTCGGGGTTCGTTCTTGAGCAATATTTATTTTGTAACGTTTTCAATTTTCGGCCATTTAGGGGTTTTATTTTGTACCATTTACTTGATTTTATTGTTATTGTTTTATTTTTTTCATTGATTTTGTTTCTAATTTTGTAATTTTTTTGTAAGTGTTGTGATTTCTTTTGATATTGCATTGAGTTACACCATATCGTCACGCTGTATGTCTGTTAAATGGAACAATTAGTGCGAGTTTATTGAAAATAGTATTATTATTATTATTTATATTATTTATTATATTCGACACTTGTTGAAATGAAAGAGGGTAAAATGAACTCGGCAAAACTTCGTCCGTCCACTTCGCTCATTGCGAGGCTTTTGTCAAAGCTTTTTTTTACTTTCGGACTCAAATCGGACTCTAACCAACTTATGCTGATTTTTTTTTTTTTTTTTTTTTTTTTTTTTGGGGGGGGGGCCATAAGTTTGTTTCTTAATTAGAAATGCTGAATAATTTTTTCCTCTTTTTTCATTTGATACAAATTCTAAGTTTAGCGACTAAACATTCAACATAGTCCATGCGGGAACTTCAGGTTGACAAGTGGTCATATATGTCTGTTCTAAAACCCCGATAATTGTAACAAATAATTCAGGCGTCACCTGATCATTCAATATATTATGTCTCTCCTTCTGGATAAGTCCAAACTTAAAATGTATTTTCACAGGCACACGTCCTATATTGGAAGCATTTCGATTCCTCAACGGCTCCTCAAAAAGAAGGGGAAAAAGGGAACGAAATAAGAACAAAAACGAAATTCCAAGAGACAATAGTCACTAGCCAATGATGAAACATAGATAAGTATCCCTCATCTCATGAGTAGAAGGAAATGCTGTACGTTCTTCTATCCTTGGGGCATTTTTCAAGCAGGATAGGTTACTCGCAAACCCTCGCAAAAGTCACATTTAAAACCAAAGGTTAGACAAGTTGTCTCACCTCCCTGATAAAACAAACCACCTAATGCATCACAATAAGGTCTAGCACATACGTGTGGTAGAATATTTGATGAATTTCATCGTGGTTTTTAACCACTGTCAAATGAAATCATTTCATCAAAGTTGTTGTTTATTCATTGTTCTCTTCAGGATGACCGCTAGCTTAATCGATTCACAGAAGTCACATTTCCCCTATGCGTGGCTTCAGGTGTGTGATGAAAATGTGATTAAATCCTTGCTCGGTTTCTACAGAATCACGAAAAAGTCGTCACATGCTAGCTGTCGTTTTTAAATGTTTTTCTGTGAAAACAAATTGTTGAAGGACATAGGGGCGTGGTTGGGGGTATCTCTGTATTACGTGTCCACAGCCATCACAAGTGGTTCCAGAACCCTTAAAGAGAAGGTTGAGTTCTGGGAAGAGGTGACAAATAATTTGTGAGCTTTATCATTCTTATTATGCAAGTGTGGAAGAACATCAGATAAGACATGTTCCCTGAAAAGCATGGCTCTTCAAATGCCTTCATATTCTAAATATGTCATATAACATCGTAAAACTCGGGGGTGGAATTTTTACGCCACGTGTTCGTGTAGTCCCATATATATCTTTCTGTGTACAGTGTTTGTAACTTTACCAAGACTTGGCCAAATTTCGTATCATTTTGATGATTCCAGAACCTTGCAATACACACAAATTCTTATATGCTAGATGATCAACCTTATCTGGTCGATTCCACACCATTTCTTTCACAATGCAATCGCATTACCAGAACTCAACTTCATCTTTAACAGCCTCCCTCTCGGAATAAAGAACAAAACGAAATGGGGATTGGATGAAAAAATGGGGCAATACAAAAAATAAAACACCTATTTGTTTTTATTCTACCCTTTCTGAGTAACTCTAGAGGCCGGCGGGAAACCAAAAATCACATCTCGGAAATAATGTCTCTTTTTTTCCCCTTTCTGATATATGTGTACAGACAGCGAGGAAACGATAGTGAACTCATTAGAGAAAATAATGCTTTTAAAAAGTAACTCTGCTCCTGGCTAATGTGTCCTGAACGTTGCATGAGGAAACAATAGCGAACACTTCAAAAAATAACGCTTTTAACGAGGCACCCCGCTTCCGGGTATAATGTGTTCTTCCTTTTGATCCATATTTCTGACATCAAAATTGATGTGCTTATCTACTACGTTTCGCTCATGGAACATATGAAAAGAAAGATGTAACGCTCTTCTTTTCTTTCTTTTTTGCTAGTTTACCTGCGCTCGATTAACCAACTGAAATGGTGAGGTGAAAAGTGCACCCTTGGGGGCACTTTCAGACGGAGAGCGAACAGTACTTAGAATGTCGTCGATAGCTCAACATGATGTAAGCAGACCTTGCACAAGGCGAGAATTTCGAGTACATGCGGGTCTATAAATGTTATCTCATTCTATCAGGTTGTGTTTTAATCACGTTTCGTTAGCCATAATACGGACTATGATCTAAACGCTGCGTACGGCGAAATACACCTACGCAACAAATTGTCATCTCAAAGTGCTGTCCATACGCGTGTGTGTGTGTGTTTGTGTGTGTGTGTGTTGGGTTTCAACAGACTTGTATCAATCAATCAATCAGATATGATTGTTTACGTCTGGGGACCGACCTTTAAACGTCACCATCCGAAATACGTGACTCAGATTCGAACCTGCGTCCTCTGCTGAATCAGTTTGTACTTCCATTTTAAGCTGGATTACGACGCCTAGCTGCCCATACGCTGTGAGTTATGGTGGTATGTTTGTGGACTGGTGAAGATGGACAAACTTATTAGCGGTCATAGTGATATCCTGAGGCAGCATGTAAAGTCTGCGCTCTCCATAATGCCAATACAGGTCCATCAGCCAGTGGCGCTTCAGGTGCTTCAGGTGCCTCTGAAACAGGACAACCAGAAGAAACTTGGTATTTAAACTTTGAATAGAGTAATCGTATATTGTGGGTATTTTAACTGTATATCGAATGTATTGTTTGACTTCACATTGTCTTTAACGTCAGTCAAACCTGTTTTAGTGACCACCTGTTTTCATTTTTTGTTTCCTTTGAAAATGGTTTCTCATTGAAACATGCAATAAAGGAACTTGTCTTCAAAGACCACTTTTTTGTTGCCCTTGGCGGTCGCTAAAGATGGGTTTGACTTATTATTGATATTAACAAATCAGTTCAATGTAGTTTTGAATAAACGCCTTTTTTAAGAGCATATAATATTCGTGTTATTCAATGCAAGTATATATTCAAGCAAGCTAATCTCCTAGAATTTTGTGTGTAATCCATCTTCTCATTATTTCCTTTTTGTTGTAGTTGCTTGAATGGCTTTATAACTGAGCCAATTGAAGCTAATAGAAAGACACTTATGATCCTGGCCTTAGAAATAGACATGTCTCCCAGTTGGCAATATGTTCACTTTCATTAAGAGACGACAGTCCTACCCGACAAAACAATCATTTAACAATCGGACTAAACAATACAAGAAACATTACTCGGGGCACTGCATTAAAGCACTAATGTATTGAGACGCCGGGCTAATGATCGCTGCGTGTTTTAAAGGCGCGCAAATTTGTTTTCAATGTCAGGATCAGTCTGAAATGATTCATCGCTCTGTGTTCTAGAGTTGAGTGGGTGCTTAGCCCATCTCTTGATGTTGTTGTCAAGTTTATACCTGGAGGATGTTCCATGACCTCGTCTTCAGCATCTTTGGACCTTCCTGCGAGTGAGCGAGACACGCTTGAAGGACAATACTAATATTTGTAGGATGAGCGGAGAGGGCGGAGATGGGTATTAAACAATGTTTTGTACCGGCATTGTATGAATCACACGCTAAAGTATACCATGATTACAAGTTTTGTTATCAATATTTTAAGTAATATGAATTTATCTTGCAACCTTGCATGGTGTATATTTTAATGAGACCAAGCCATGATTTGAAAATACAACTCAATCATGTCAGCCATTTGATTCGTGCAAGGTCGTTTAAAGTTATCAAGATTTCGATCACGTTCTCCAATCACAACTTTTTCACAACGGTCCTATTTTTTGTCCGAACTGTTGCAAAATTCTAACTTTTCCAGAATGACTTTTAGTCAGGTAGTAGTAGTATACAAATAATTGTCATACTTCTTTAAATGGATCTTTCATTTTCATCTATTAATTATGTCAGTGTTGTCAGAAGATCATTAAGAGACTCTCTCTTTTCGAGGCCATAATTATAAAGATAATATATATATATAATTTTGATTTATATAGCGCTTATATACGGTCTATCGTCTTTAAGCGCTACCCCGGTCATCGCATTCATTCACGCGCAATGTGCACCATCACCACTCCCTGGGGAGTATTCCTACCATTGGCCGACGTGACGGCATAAGCGATTACTAACACAAATGCTTTCGTCATCCTACCAGGTCCCTATTTCTCTTTGGGGTATTGAGTGGCAAATGTACATTAAGGTGTTGCCAAAGGAAATTAGTGCCGTGTCGGGGATTGAACCACGATCTTTGAATTGCAAGTTAAGTGCTTAGACGGACCGACTACGACACTTCTAGCGCTCATGTCTGTACTAACTTTGCAAAGGTGTCCACTTTGGGTTTCGTCTCATTTTTTTTTTAAATCTCTCTCTCTCTCCATTCCATTCCGCCTCTCCCTCTCTCTTGTTTCTTTATTCTCCCATCTCTTATTCTCCATTTTCTCTCGTTTTTTCCCTTACTCTCTTGGAGTCTCTCCTGACGCTACTTGTTCATAGGTGTCCATGTCTCGCTCTTTCCTTTCGCCACTCTCCCTCTCTTTCCCACCTCCTTCATTTTCCTCTATTTTTTCTCTTACTTATCCTTTCCTGTATTCTCCTCCTCCACCGTCTAGCGTCCTTCGCCAACACACCACTGCACTTTACTCCTGATCTTCTCCGTATCAGATACCCCCTCTCTGCCTTGAATCACCGAAACCACCAGATGATAAGATGTATCAGTACCTGAAATCTTCCGGGGAAAAAAAGAGGCGCCAAGAATTCCGCTAAATGGAACATAAAGGGACAGTTCGGCATCTAGAATCCACAACTTTAACTAGAAAGAAATGCCATTCGTTTTCATATTTTTACTTCATCATCTGGAAGGATGAGTCAACGCCGCGGATTCCGGAATGATTTCTTTCATCTACCGCTGAAGGGAACTGAAGGATTCTTAAACCACCGTCACACTGACAAGACTGACATCAGAGTGACCCCAGAAATACGTTAAACTAAATAGCCAAGAGTTCATCGGTGTGACTGAGTCATTAGATAGTACGGTGTGCTCTTCCTTCCGTCAGCTGAAAAATGATCTTTGGAGATTTAAAGCATGATCGCTAGATCGTCTGTATTTCACTGAGAATGGGTTGAATTCATTTCGGGGCCATGAGTTTGTGATTTTCATTTTTAAAGAAAACATCAATTTTGTGACGTAGATTGTAAAAGTGTTTTTAAATCGTTTCGAAGAAGCTAACAACACCGCCTGCCCGCCGCGCCGGTGCCTTATATGTGTTTTAGCGATAAAATAAGCTTTTTTAGTAACTGTGCTCATGCGACGAGCAAAGCGCGTCGAGATCGAGTGTGTACTGTTGACAGAGAACGATTTCAAGAAGTCACGAAGATTTGTAGCTCATTCGAATTCCGTTCTCGAGACAGCTGTGATTGAAGTATGTAAGCAATGTTTGTAAACACCCTCTCTAAATACCGGTGAGCCTCAAAACATGTTGTACATTTCATCTGGTTCGTATCAGTAGTCACATTATAAATGTACATTTGGTTTTAACGCCGACATACTGTCTCCGTTTCAAAGGAATGTAGATATCACGTGTCGTCAGTAAGCCAATCACATGCGATTACTACCACGTGGTGTTCAGTGTAACAAATCACTGACGTGATCGATAGACATTGAATGAATGTTAAGGATTTTTGTACATGAATGATCACTAAGGGAGGCTTTCGGATGTGATATATGGAATGTCCGGTTTCCAAATATTCCCTGTCACCGTCTGGCGAACAGGCTTGTCAGTTTTGTTTGAAGGAACTGTTCCGTTTTACTTTATAAACCGGGTCATTTGAGGTTCGTTGGAGAGTCAAATCCCATTTCCATCGTAGAACAAGCAATTAACAACGATTATAGGATTACATTTTATTATTTGAAACGAAAACGCATTGATTATTTTTCTTTGTACTAAATTTCGAGGAAAACATATATTAGAGATGGGGTTAAGATTTTGCTATTGGATTTGGGAAGAAACTGTTTGTGAAGTCACTTTGAGTACTTGATAGCGCAGTCAAATAGGAAAATCATTTTATGATTAAACTTTGAATCAAAATATCTGCAAATTGACGAATTCCTTATCATAAACTTGATCATAAACTTTTCAAAACAATGAAAAGTGCCGGAAACAAAGTGGGAATCCGAAGATCGCACCATTATAATTCGGTTCAAAGTTCCAAAATGTCTAATCTTGTTTAAAATAATAAGGATATTCCAAGACTGAGCTATTGTTTTACGTGGGCAATTTTTTTTGGTTTTTTGTTAGAGGTTGCAAATAGTCCTTACACTTTCAAGAGCTCGTTCTTTAAAAAAATGCAAAACTGTCAGCCCTTCTCTATACAACCAGTAACATAAAAAATAGATTTCGTCTGGGAATTAGAACTTGGCCGTTTCAAAGACATAATACGTGACCGCGTTGTCGCCATGCTGATCAAATCCACTAGTCTAAATTAAGTTGAATAATTGATTGTTTATAGCCGCGTCCCCGATTATGCTTAGTGCGGCAGAGAAAATGATAATCACCTACGGTACATTTTTTTTCTTGCCGACTTTTGCGTTTGCTTATCTCGTAAATATAAACATGTTTGTGCTTAACAAAGTTGACGATAGTTATGCAATTGGAAATGTAGATACATATATATATATATCGCTTATAAAACATTTCATTTACGTGCGGCTTATACACCAGAACACATGTTTCAACCCATTTAAACTATTTGTTTTTTTCTCGTACACATACGTGGAACCTTATTTTGTGTGAATACTCCGTATTATCATGGAGCTATCTCTTCTAGCTCCATGGTAAAATATCCTCTTAGGCCTGTGATATGCAACTTTGGCTCCATCTAATTTTGACAGAACATATTCCTTCCATTGTTACCCGTTTCATAATAGGCCTAGTCTTATTTGATTTGTTTAGATGAAGAAATCCCTTTTTTCCAACATGATGAAAGTAATGAAATTATTCATAGATTCCTCTTAGGGGCTGGAGTTCAAACACAATCAAAACCCTAATAAGCTTACCTTCGTGTCGTATGCACGGAATAGATTAAGCGGAAGGTGGAATTGAAATAATGCAGAATTTGATTTTGTCCTCATAGATTATTGATGTTAATACCGCGGGTTTCTTTTCGGGTGATGTTACACATCAAAGTAAAACCGTGATTTTGCTTTAGCCTTTGCCTACCTGATTATTAATTTAGAGGCCTCCTGTGTCAAAAAGGAGGAAAAGTCTGATTAAGCTTTCATAACTCAAAGGTCCTAGAATGGTTTGCCGATTCAAGTGTGAGCGAGACGAAAACATTAATTCTGCACGCGTATTTTTTTTATTTTTTTTACATCGCTTGATCACTGCTCCTTTGGACTAGGAAAAAGAACTAATCAATAATCTGCGTCATCGAGAAATATACAGCTGGAGTTATGAAAAAGGGATATTAAATCGATGGAAGTAAAATCAATCAAGGCTTGATTACTGGTAGCAGCGACACTTTATGCACTGGATCATGGCTTAAAGTAAATTGAAATTAAATAGTTCAAAAAAGAAGAAAACATTTTCGAAACTAGGCAGCTGAGTAGGATTAGGCAATGAATGATTTGACCTGTTACTGACCAGCGGCTATCCGAATTCAGTGACCGGTTTTACTTTTAGTTTGAAGGGGGTTTCAACATTTCCTGGAAGTACAGTTGTACTTCTAAGCGGTCGAGTTATGCGCGATTGTCTTTCCAGATTGCTAGAAGGGACAGTGCTGTAAATTATTTTTAGTCGTTTGATATTTATGTGAAGTAGCTTACGGAAATACTTCCGAAAGAAGCAGTTCTTTCCGCAATAATTATGAGAGGTTCTAGGAAAAAACTGTATTAAATAGGAACGTCTCAAAAAAATCATCTAAAGCTGTTTGATGTGTTAAAGGCGATTGCTACTTTTATTTCTGTCTTCTGGGAAATTGCACTCTCACTAGTGTTCACGTTTACCGAAAAAGAGAAATGAACTTGGTAATGTGGCGAAATGTAGTTCCATAACTTATATCGTATCAGGAACAATTACCCCCTGGACAATAACCCCCGGAAAACCACCCCCCCCCCCCCCACCCCATGCAGTACAACCGCTACCGAGAACAATTATCCCTCCCCCTGGAACATTATCCCCCTGTTCCATGAAGGGCAAGTCCACCCTGATAATACATTTTTTCGGGGGGGTAATTGTCCTTGGGGTAACGGTCCTGTTGGTAATCGTCCTGGGGTGATTGTCCAGGGGATAATTGTCCTAGAACCAATTTATATACCTAGAGTTAGAGATCTGTTATTTCTTGTTTTTCACCTTTGACTACTATGATTAATATTTTGATTATCTAGAGTAGTCCTTGTAAAATCTATTTGAGTTTTGTTCCTTTATGTGTTATGATGTTTGTTTTTCATATTTTACGGTCGTAAATCATACCAAATCAACCAAGCCAAACTAAGTACCTTATGAAATACGCATTTGGTTTCCATGGGTTTCTGTGCCAATCTGGTGATGCTGTTTATTCCCCTACCTGCCCGTATATAATCAATTATTCAGTTGCTTTCTGACTATCATTTTATTCTGAGTTTTATCAAGGGGCCGGAGATTCGATGTTGATGGTGTTGGGGGATTTCCCGGACCCCCTCCCTGGAGGTTTCCCTCGCCTGTATTCTATAAAAACTGCCCGGAAGTACATGTAGCTATAAGGTGGTATGGACCTAAACACACTTTAAGAGGATTATATGCTTCCGTCGTGCCAGAACTAGGATGTCATAACTGTACATTATGGTTTCGTAATTGCATTCAAACAAAATCGTTTGGATGCATATTGTGAGAGAATATGACATGGTTGGTTTGTATGCCGACGTGTATTATGTTTATTATGTAGCGAACGTATTACAGAAGGGTTTCAAAGGCAAGATAAGTCAAGCATAACATGCTATTATGGAGGTGTTAAACCTCAAAGGTTCTCTTGTGTCATTTTTGCTATTTATTACAGACATCGACAAAAGAAAATAAAGTAATAAGAACACAATAAATATGACAAAACAAACAACAAGACCTTTTTGCTTTTATACATTTATAGCAAGTTGAGTCAATTTCGAAAATAATACTAACGATAACGAGAGGGGGTGGGGTAAAATATATTAAATGTCTAGGGTAGACAATTATTTCATAATCATGAGGGAAATTCCCCTTGCTCCCTATACACACACATATATTTAAATCAACAAGGGCACAGTCATACAAGCAAGATAATTGCAATACGTTGGATGAACCCGGGACATTTCCATTGAATGAGAACATTTCGCCCTTGTACGATGCACACCCCCTGGTCCACGAGCGTAAAGACCTTATCAAATTAGCGATAAACAATTACCCATCGCCCTGTAGCAGTAATCCTAAATTGTATGTCTCTCTTCTGTAAATTGTCGGTCTGTGGAAAATATAAGGTTGATCATTCTCTCTAACATGCTAGAATGCTCTCTGGGTATAATTGGTGCATTTTAGTTTGGAGCCTGAAGGGCGTTATTAAACTCATATTCTTTGTATACAGAGTTAGCGCCCTTTCGGCTCTGAACAGACAGGAGGGGAAGACGTGAAGGTGAGATCACATTTGCACGTTGAAGAGTTGAAATGAATAAAGAAATAGCGGCATGGATTAAAGGGGACAATTTTTTTGTATTCATTCTTCCAAGCAAAAGTAACACAAATGGTCGCTGGAGTTTAACAATTTCGCGACAACTGTTGTTGACTGGCCTGGCTATCATGTCCCTGCATAAATATAGTGATCTGAAAAGTGCTCCGGCGAAAATGTTCCGGGTTTTTAGGGTTGTAATCCGATTTTATGTAATGTATTGACTATTCTTAACGTGTTTGGTTCAGGTTTAATTGAAGAATTCTGTTAGATTGGGAAAGTGACCACGGAGCAATGGTCACAGCCTTCATATCATTCTGTTTAGGTGATGGTAACATCAAGAAAAGCTGGATGGCTAAGATCATAGCAAAATGTGAGGTGAAAGATTTTCCCAAGCGTTTTGAGTTCAATGACCCTCCTTTTTAAATATTTCCCCCTCTCTTGGTTTGCGATCGTGCTTTAGTGACCGAAGAAGTCATGCACACATATTGCATTAGTGCTAGGCTCCTGGCTCTCTGACTTGCCTGGATGTTGTTTTGTTGTTGCGGCTTTGAGGCCACGCTTCTGTTCTACGAGAATAAGAGAGAGAACAAAATAGGGGAAAAGGGCGTCTTGAAAATATGCGTCTACACTTCACCTAGGCAACGTATGCATGATACAAATTAATTATTCAGTGTAGACATAGTACAGTATGCACTGTGAAAAGGTTGTGCAATATTTTTCCCAACAGTTTGCCGAACGTGCCAAAAGTCAACCTAACCATTTATTTGGCAATATTTTGCCCAGTGGTATTGGTAAACGTAAAAAACCAAACTTAACACTTGCATAATTGTTTCGTATTTTGCCTAATAGCTGGTCAAGATTGTCCCACTTAGTGGGCTACCGTAGTCGGGCAGTTGAAGTGTCATATCTTTGCTTAAATATTGGTCAAATAGTGCCCAACAAAAGAATTACCAACGTAAATTTACCCATTGATTTCACAATGTGTGGCGATGAATAAATGTACTACTGTCTTTCATAATTTGTGAACTCAACACTTAACATTTTTTTCTTCTTCTCATCTAAGTTGGTCGGGCAACCGTACGAATCATCAAAAAATAATACCAAAACAGCATACGCACATTGCCCTGGTACTTTTCCACAGTCTCCGTCGTCTTGGTTGAAAAGGATATACACACTACAACTATTCCGATGATTGAAATATGGAAAATGTGTTAAATTTTGCTCACTTCAATGTGCAATTTGAGAGGTATAAGTAACCCTTGATCATTAATAACGTTAAAGTACCCTTGAAAAACCAGATGTAATCGAACCTAAATTGGGCCTGCGACTGTTGAATCATTTTGATGAAGATTCCAAACTGAAGTAAATTCTTGCGTCGCCAAGACGATCTATATGATCAAGAAATATTGCAAGGAAAAAGTTTATAGTCTGTCAACACTTGTGAAAGTATTGTGTCATTTTCCCTTTGGATAACATCGCATTTGAGTACCGAATAAGCAAACAAACGTGTAAGGACTTTTACAAAAATGCTAGAATACGATCATTGCTTGTAATGTTAAAATAATGAATTTGATTATATATATATATTTCATTCAATGTGTTATTCTTAAAATATAATAAAACATATTATGTTCAGAGATTAATTCTTACTAGTTTTATAAGAACATTGAGGACTATTCCTAGTTCAATTTGAATATCATTTTAATGAAACAAAGAACAACAAATGATAAAAATATACCTTGTACTTGTATATGCGTCCCCAAACGTTCATTGTTTTACAACTGATATTTATTTAATTATTTAAATCCACTGCTTTTCAGAAGGGGCGGGAAAGTCATAGATATGTTAAAATCAGTGATTTCAGTGTTGACAATACTGGCACAAACGGCAGAGGTTGATTTTTTTGTTTGCCTCGAACGAAAGATGAGCAGAGTTTGGTATTTGCGGCTGACAGTCACAACCACAATCGAAACAGCAAAAACCGTATTTGGTGTAAACCTTTCATTTTAAAGTAACTCCTTTGGAGAAAGAATTATTTATGAAAATACCTAAAATATTAGGGTTAGAACGACTATATAAATGGAAAAAAAAATAATTTCGTCCCATTCTTATTTAATGAACTTGTTTATATAACAAGAATTTAGAGTACCTTTGTTGACTTGTGAAAATAATAAGTTTTAATTTTTTAGCCAAATTATTTTACACTGTATTCATTCTAGCTACTTTAAGGACTATGTCACTGCAAGGTATCCGTTCCATATCATCTGTAAACAAAGCTAATTTTAAGGGGTTATGTAGAAAATGTATTTGATTCAAGAAAATCAATGCTGAGGGTAAATCATAAATGTTCAATAACAGTTTCACGTAGTTTTCGGGAGACTCTATTCATAGTAATAGTGATTATTGCTTACTTGCGATATGCCCTTTAAGTCTTTCAGGAAACCGTAAAATAGATCTACTCAAACAATACTCCAAAGATCACCAGGTGCGCGAGAAACGTAGGCGGTTTTGAAAGACAGGTACAAAAAAAAAATACTTGACGAGATGCTAGGATATGAAAGAGTCGAATAAAAATAGTTATTTCCGGAACCAACTAGATCATATTATACTCTCTCTCTCTCTCTCTCTCTCTCTCTCTCTTTCACTGTTGAGAATACGATTTTCTCGGATCTGTTGGATCTCCATCAAAAGAAGCAAGATCTCGACCTTTGAAATATTAATGAAAAGGAATGACTTCTGACAGGCTTTTCCTTGTGTATCGTCTGGGAAGGAAGACGTTTTGAAGATCGAGTCGTCATTGTCTGATTGCCAAGATCCCCCGGCAACAAAAAAGAAAATTGAAAAATATATACTTTTTCTTCGACTGAGAGGACCCTCGTCCTCTTGACATGTTAACTGGAAGACATACCTGTAGGAAGCACTAAGGAAGGTCAATATTTTCACAGATCTACTTACTGTTAGCGAATTGCTATTTTTTTTTTTGATGTCCTCCTTTTAATTGGATAGAGAGAGAGAGAGAGAGAGAGAGAGAGAGAGAGAGAGAGAAAGAGAGGGAGAGAGAGAAAGAGAGACACGCCGGTCAATATTTTCACAGATCTACTTACTGTTTAAGCGAATTGCTAAGTTTTTTCTTTACAAGTCGTGTTATTGATTGCCCATTACTGTATGGGTGTAATTAATGTGTGCAGGATTTAATCAAATTATAAATAAGGTTCGATGATCTGACCGAAAGTTGACATGTCTAGCCATTAACTAGGTAACTGTCAGGTTCCCAATCGATACAACTTGATCCCATCATCAATCATCATCATTATCATCTACACATTGAGATGGTCGCTGTAATCTGAAGATTTATTTGTCACATTATAAAACAAAACATCCCTGGAATACAACCCGGACCAATTATTTTTAGGATAACTGTTCCCTAGGACAACTTCCTCCTGTTATAATTACCACCCTGACGAGTATCCTATCAATGTATTGACATGTTTACCCCCTGGGTCTTACTGTAGAGGACCACAGCACCTGTGACAATTACTAGGCGGACAGGCAACCACCCACTACTAGGAGTGCGAATGTAAACACAAAAGTACTTAGTAGTCCTTGGTCGACTGTAATGGTCCCAAAGATGGGTTGTCCTGTAGTAGTTGCCCGAGAGGGTAATGTAGGGATAGTTATGTATAGGGTTGTTTGTTTACCTCCGTATGTGTATAACTACATGAAAAGCTGTATTTCGCGTCAAGACCATGTATTATATTATATTAGTAGTGGTGCCATGTAGACAAGAAACATAAATATTATGATTTCAACCTTAGTCTCTGTTTCTCTAGTTGATCACGCTGCTGCTCCCGGCAACATGATAGAAGTGAACGAAAATACGAAATCTAGGCGACTCGTCAGTGAGGTTCCCAAGATATTGGCGTTTCCCCTATAGGGTTAATCCACCTTTGAACATGGCGACCCATATTGAGTGCAAATATTCTCGATCTAAAGTGCTAGCCACGGTCCTAATGCAAATCCCCTACATTAGCGAATCGTTTTAGCTGTTTGTTCAATGTAGGACGAATACTTAAGTAACCTGGTCATATAAAGAAATCCGTCTATTTCTCCTGTTTTTCTGATCGAATTCCCCCTCTTTGGGTCAGAGGCTGCGATTGAAATAATGACATAATGGACTGATGCGCCCCTATAATAACGACAAACTCGAATTGAAATTGGGTCGAGATTTCCATTAACCGTATTCACGCACTGGAGTTGTCTAGCCGTTACTGCATCCTTTTGCTGACCACTATCTTTAATATTAAAACTAGTCGCACACGAGGCGTCAATTACAGTGCGTCATCACCTGCGTTAAACGAGCTTACTTGTGAAGGCAAGTATTCCAGTTATGCCGGTAATTTGACGCAATGTTTGCAATGTTCTTTCAGTTTTCCCCTTTTTCTCGTCGGACATCACTCTCACGTGACATGTCAAAGACTGCGCCAGTCACTGACGCACTCCAACGTCAGTGAAATGACAACTTATATTCAACAGGACATTAAATGAGGTGTCAGTTTACCAAAAACTGTGCTAATTGAGTCTGTGAAGGCAATAAGCATATTAAGCTACAGATTTGACGCAGTGTGTATTAGCGCCGCTTATTTTGTATTTAGTTGTGTGCGATAATCATTCTCATTTCGCGCGCCAAAGACTGCGCCAGCCGCTTACGTAGTCCTACGTCAATGACATAACTCATTTCGGAAACATTTTGATCATTCGGGCTTTCGTCTTACAAAAAGTACAAGCCTTTGATTTTCTATTGAAATCAATTTTTGCGGAGCTATAATACATTTTCTAGGAATGTCATTTGGCGTAGACATTATGATCGTGCTATTATCTGCACTTAATTATTTTGATGACCAGAGTGCAAGAATTGTTTACTACTCTCAACTCGTATAGAGTAATCAGTTCACTTTGGCCGTATACCATGCACACCCTAAGGGCGGCACTTTACTGGAGTTAGCTTGCAAACGGGAAGAGGAGTATGAGTAATACGACTGTTGCGTATTTGTGTCAGATCTGAGTGATGTAATCGTGATAATGTGGTACAACACTCGCAGAAAGGTTGTATAAGGTGAGAATGGAATGATCTTAGGTTGTTATTCAGGTTTGGCCATGGGGGTACATACCTGCCCCTCCCCCAGAAAAAACCTATGCTGCAGTTATGTTCTTTAAGTATCCCGAAGTGCAACCCTTCCCCGTACCTATATAATTTTATAACCAAATCATGCTTTCTTTTTTCTGTAAGAGATTGTTTAGACTTGCGCCCGCTTACCCCCCCCCCCCCCCCCCCCCACTTCTTAACAGACACCAAGAAGCGCCACTTGTCATTGAACAAAACTGTTTATTCTGAATATTGATGAGAAAGGTGCATGAGTGTGTTTTTTGTTTTGCAGCAAACATATAATATTGTCACCCTTTAGCATCGGCTGATGATAATCACATGGAGGCAAGCCGGCTTCTAGTAATTTGGGGCAGCTTCTTGCCTGGAAGGTGTTACACTTAAGAAGAATCTTAATAAAGGGTCTCGAAATACATGAATCAATTTTTTTTTCTTTTTTCTCTGTATGATACATGCCAAAATTATAAAATGCCAAACCACTGTGTTTTAAATAATTTAACTTGTTTAAATTCACATCTCTAATGGTTCATCATTTTTGTAAGTATTTTAGTAATGTACACCTGATATATTGCGACATAATGTTTCTCACATTTTTGGGTTACCCTGTATATATATGTAAAGTATGTTTCACGGTATGATTCCAGCCAATATACAGGTGTTTATTCTTTATCCCTATCACTTTCCTTTTAACCTTTCCCTGTTGAGACATTCTAGTTTAAAACCAAGCAACTTTTGCATAATCCAGCTTTTCTGATCATAATATTTGACATAGATATTCTGATTCTACGTTGACGTTGTTGGGCTATGTCCTACACGTACATGTTTTTTTTTTTTTTTTTTTTTTACCAAAGCCATCGATATGTTCGTAGTTTATCTAGAAAGCTCTAATGTTCTCTTTACTTCTCTTTTTCAAAGGTATTTACATGTGAATGTGTTTCTTTCTCGGGTACCCACTCCATATCAGTTTGAAAGTTGAAAACATTTGCTTCTCTCTCTCCGTCTCTCTCTGACTCTGTCTCTGTCTCTCTCTGTCTTTCTCTGTCTCTCTCTCTCTTTCTACCTCTCTCTCTCTCTCTCTCTCTCTCTCTACCTCTCTCTCCCTCTGACTCTGCCTCTCTCTCTCTCTCTCTCTCTCTCTGTCACTCAATTTATCTCCCCTAGACCCTTCTCTTTCTAATCAGGCCCACGCAGTATTTTGTGCAAAATGTTTTAGCGCTTCGCAATTTACTTCACAAAAGTTGCAGTGTCTCCCTATCTCACTCCGTCACTTGTTTCCTTCGACTCCCTCTCCTTCCCTTCCTCCTCTTTCCCGTCTCTCGCTCTGCCTTTCCTCTCCACAATCCCTTTTAATTTTGGTTTTGTTTTGTTACATGAATGTAGGCCTACCCTTGACCGTAACAACCTATGTTCAGAACTTATAATCTTCAGAACGGAACCCCCCCCCCCCCCCACCCCCTCCTCCTTAACGAACTTACATATGTCAGCAAAAAGCCAGTTAGTGATTGAAGGATGTATATTTTCATATGTCGGAAAGGGCTTTCATTGCCGGGGATTTGAGCAGCCTCCGGACCGCACCCCTAATACCATTATCCGATAATGCATATTAGACGTAACGTCATATCAACTTTCCCTCGCTAAAAGTGTCCAATTTATCATATAGCCTAGGCTTATTATACACAGCTTAAACCTCGATGACAATAGCCCATATTTGGCGTAAACATGTTTTTTTATTTTCTAGAAGAGTCGGATATACAAGGTTTTCATAAAGCGATTACATGTCGAATAATTATTGTTTCGTCTAAAAGAGAGTGTTTGAGCGGTAATAACATATTTGCTCACTTTTGCGTGAAACGAGCCAACACGCGAAGTTAAATAGCCGTAAAGTACAGGATAACATTTCATCGCGCAGCGTATAATGTAGTTTAAAGTATGCTAAATTGTACTTTTGCTTGCGTAACTGTTTTCCTCTCTCTCTCTCTCTCTCTCTCTCTCTCTCTCTCTCTCTCATTTTTTCTTTCATTCTCTTTCGCTGTGGCTCTCTCTCTCTCTCTCTCTCTCTCTTTCTCTCAGTTTGTCTCCCTCTTCTCTTTACATTTTGTCCCGCTCCTAGCCCTATTTATACACTATTTATTCCCTTCTTTTGTTGTACTATACCCTTTGTATACTGTCCATGACATTTCAAAAACACTGCGGTGTTCTGTGTTTCCCTCGTGAATTGAACTGAATTTAACGGCCACTCTTAATAGGTAAAATAATGCACAAACCGTACAGTCAATGGGAGGGTTGTATAAATCATATATTTGCAACTGACATCATGTAATTCTGGGCAGTTTCGTAACATTGTAATTGAAGACACACGTGTACTAAACACCTGGTTTAAATATGCATTTATATTTCGAAACACGAACGAGCGAAATTTGCAAAAAGTATTCAAACGCACACGAATAATACGATTAGTATATTCATTGTCAATTTCATAATAAATCATATAAAGATTAAAAAAAGACATATTGAGGAAATCCTTCCGTCCTTGACCCTGACCCTAAAAACTTTGCCCTAAATATTAATGTGTAACAAGATTTCCATAAGATCGTTTTCCCCGTTTTCTGGACCTCACTAACTCAACTAAAAAACACAGCCCCTTCTGCCCATGTTCTTCGCGCTAATCCCAGATTTGCTGTTGGAATACCACGTCACCTTCCGCCAATTTGGCTGCTTCCCTTCTCCATCTCCGCCAATAAACGCGATCCGTTTAGCCTAACAAATCTTGTTCCCAGCGAATAGCTTGTGATGACCCTACTCAGCCCGGGCTTTTCTTGCTCTCTTTTTCGAGCTCTTATTAATCCAGAGCGCGAGGCCTAAAAGTGTTTTGGCGGACTACCTTTACAAATTGGATTTTATTTTATTTTTAGTAGAGTTCGATCTAGAACGGATGTGACAGTTTGGGTCCACGCTTCCAGATTGTCCAATGTTTAAAAGTTTTATTCCAGATCAGTAATGATACCGATTTTTCACCCATGGACAGGTGATAAAAGAGAAATAGAAAATTATATTGATGTATGGTTAAATATATTATTGATTGAGAATGAAGGCTTATAGATTATTATGGAAAGAAAATATCAACAACACGATTAGTATCGGGTTAAAGAGGATTTACAAAGAACACAAGATCGCAAAAATTGAAGAAGAGAATGAAAAAAGTTCGGAAACTTTTGACTCTAGAAGAGCCTCTCAATTGCAATGGGGGACCGAAACTAAATCACATATATTCGGGGTAAACAAAGGGGTATAAAATAAGCTGTGCACAAAGTACTGTTGTGGTCGTGAACCCCCCCCCCCCCCCTCCACCAGTAGTTTACAACCCCAACATGCAGCTGAAAACGAGTAGCATACTACAGTATTCGTTTGTGACATTGCACATTCAGGCGCTGTTGCACAATGACTATACAAACTTCCTACTTCCCTACCATCAACACTTTTGACAAGAAGAATAGATGATGCATTTTGTCAGCATCCTTTTACCTGTCCCGCCTATGATATTGGGCGGCGACTTGTCGGCAATATTGGCTAAATCTCAAACGGCTTTGGCCCAGAGTAAAGATATGACAACGGCACGAGGGATGGGATATTGCTTTATAGAAAGGAGGTGGGATGGATAGACAACATCCAACTTGCTCTATTTAAGATGTCGGAGGAGATTTCGGTTGCAGTCATCACTGCTAAGAAGCTCGGCCTGCCGCATGGATTCGGTGTGGTTATCTGAAGTGACCTGGTTCTTGAGTGGAAAGTGTCGGGGTGTAATGAAGGTTTTGGCCTTCGAGAAAGCTGCATCTCTCTATTTTGTTCCTCTCTCTCTGCTCTATGTCTCCCTTTATTGTTTCAATCTTCTTTTGCTCTCATTTTCTCTTCTATTCAAACTGATTAACTAACTAACTTACTTTTGGTCTTTCGGTAAGCACTCCTTCTCTCTCCCTTCCTCTCCCTTCGTCTCTCTCTCTCTCTCTTTCCTCATTCTCCTTCTCTTTCTCTCTCTCTCTCTCTCTCTCTCGCTCTCTCTCTCTCTCTCTCTCTCTCTCTCTCTTTCTCTCTCTCTCTCTCGCTCTCCCCTCTCCTCCGTCGTTCCCTAACACCTCTCTATTCGCCCGCTTTCATTTCTTGCTGACTCTCATGGTCTTTCTTCAGTGTTTTCTTATTGAGGGCGGGGGGGGGGGGGGTCACTGTATCTCTTCTGTCCTGTATCGACATTTATCAAGTTTATTATCCTCTGGGGAATGGCATAGTCCCTCCCCCATCAAATTGCGAGAAAGGGGCATGTTTCATGATTTAAAAAAGGAAAGGGGAGAGGGGAAGTGGGATGTGAACCCTTCCCTTTTCCTTAACTTTTTAAATTCACATTAAATGCACACACCTATAATTGAAAGCGGTTCGCCCCTCCCCCCGCCCCCACCCCATCATGACTGGACCCTGATACGCCGTTAGTCCAGGGTATCACCTCATCTAACTAGGGAAACAGGACTGTGAGGAATGAATGACCAGCCTAATCACCTTAGATTGATTGAAAAGAGTAATTTAGGACACCCTCTCGAATCGTTATTGGCATCAGGGTGATTATCCATTCACATCGTGTAGTCTGTATTTTCCGTTCTGATGTAACCTGACACTTTCTCAATAATTGCACCGCGACTCTCACTTTGTAGAGGAGTGGTGGTGTAGTTGTAGATGCACATTGAGTCTCAATCTAAAGGTTGAGGGTTCGAATCTCATACGGCTACTAATGTCCATTGGCCAGACATTTCCATTTCCATTTCTACCGTTACCATTTCCAATCCATGTGTTAAATGGATACCTGGTAGGATGTGAAAGTCATTCAATTTGCACATCATTCTTATCGTCTGTGGATTCATCTTGTAACACCAACGCCTCGTTTTACTTTTAAACGAAAACTTAATCTCTTCGATACTCAGAAATTGTTTACTGATTAGGTAGTTAATTTGCTCATGTTAGATCATAAGAATAATCAAGACCTTAAGTCATCGAGAAGAAACAATATTTGAACTTTACAATTCAACTACAACTACAACGACAACATGAACAAACAGGAAATTGCAACATTATTTGGAAACAAGTTGTTCATTTTGTAAGCGTTCTGCCTCATCGTTAATGAATAAAATGCTTGGATAAATCATACTCTATATTTGATATATCAATAATCAATAAACGAGTTAAAGCCTAGATTCACTTCAGCTTGGTAAATTCCCTTCAATGTGTAGTGATGAATCTGAATCGTCTTTATTTCTCATCTCAAACGTACAAGATTGGCTAAGTTTGATCGTTTCGTCTGTTGCTTCTTTTCGTCGTCATAAAGTCCACTTTTGAATAAGTATAATAAACTCTTAGAAATTACTACTAACCGTTTGCTAGACAGGTAATAGCATTGTTTTTGGAGTAAGTATTTTTTTAAGAGTCCACATAGCAACTTTTATGACACAATGTACTTTCCTCTTCAATTCTTTTCCAAACAAACCGCTGCGCTGCTATATCACAAATAATATATACGATTTAACAAATCTGACAGCATTTTGCCAAACACCACTTGAGCTGCGGGACCAACAAAGTGCCAAAATTGACCCCCCCCCCCCCCGACCGCTGCGTTAGGTTGTTGACATAGAGATCAGGCATATGTTATACTACTGTTATATCAATCATATTTTAAAATATTCTTACTAGTACAAACTATGATGTATCTACTTTTAATAGTGGACTAATAAAATGCTCTGACACTTTTCTCGATTTTATGATATCAAACGCCAAAAGTCCATGGATATTCTTGACACAGATATTATGACTCAGACTGAGTTCGATCTCAAAAATGTCAACATGATTACTCTTCATAACCTATGAGTCAAAGTTCTTTGGGCTATTTTTGTCATGTATATTTATTTGTTTGTGACTTATTGTTTGTTTGATCTTATTTTTGTTTGTATCATGCATTATACCGGTCATACTATATGCGTTTATTTACGGGACATTTTTTGTAAATCAGTGTCGAACTCACTGACGAATCCATCGTGATAAAATAAGACCAAATAAATAAATAGATAAATAGATATATTCAAAAGTGTATCTCAGCGTTTTGATGAGGGGGCGTCTATTGAATTGCGCTGCAAAAGTGCGATGGAACATTATCTGCTTAATTCCTCATCTTTACCGATAGATTACCACAGATATAAAAGCAATTGAACGATTTGGGTTGCCATGGTAACATAGCCTGTATATTATCATCAGGGAGCTTGTCTAGACCACTGTAGACGGATTCTCACACTCAGTGGTAGCGAGCAGATGATGTGGTTTTCAAGTTCGACACCTGAGAGATGAAGATGATTGCCCGTCACTATGTACACAAAGTGACGTGATCAAACCGAGACTCGTCAAGACAGACGATGCCGCAAGAAGTCCCAGGCCGCGCTCCGCCACCCCAAATCATCCGAGGTAAAACCGCGCAATTTTAAAGACAAAATAGAGTTTCAACCATGGAATAAAAATTGATTGAAAATTACTGAGCAAGGATTATTATGTAGTATACACTAATGAAAAGAAATTGTATGTAGTGAGGTTTTGCTATCATATAAATGATGACAAAATATTGAATTAGTTATCTCACTATGCATTGAAAAGTCACTGCACACAGTTAGGAATCTATGGGACTGCACAAGCACGAAGAGTGAAATTTGGTCAAAGGTAATGAACTAATTGAATAGGCCTATATTTTTTTTAATCAGGGTATGGAAAAGAAATCCTTTTATTTTCCATCTTCAATATGGTATTCTTCTGCATAAAATAATATGTACAGGAACAAAATAATGAGAGAAATCATACATTTTCTCCGTCACTTTTATCAGAACTTAATCTTCTCTTTAAATAATCTTTCAGACAAGTTAAACCGCGAAAATTGAAAATGCAAATTGTATCTTTCCCTATAGAACAGCAATGGCGGAAGGAATAGTTTAGATCCGTTCACGGGTTGTGAAAAAAAAAATTCTAGCAATGATTACATATAACTTACATGTATGACAGATAATTTTCTTTCTTTTTTCTTAGAATTCATTAGTTTTCTGGTACAGAATTATTTTTGTCTCATTCTTTATCGGATTCTGCTCAAACTTTCGCTGATCTGTTTATTCAATGTTTCTGCTTCCATAAAATTTAACACCAGGTTGGACTTCGCCTTTAAGTGTAAAATGAACAATAGAAAACTTACCTCCCTCCGTAATTGGGTAATTTCTAGGTATTGTGCCCCCGCCCCCTTCTGGTGAATCCTGAAACTGTTGTGTTTTTATCCTTTACAAAAACTTTCTAAGCCGGCAGCATATAACCTATTTAAATATGTAACGATGATTTATTCATCAACGAATATTTTAATGGATCGGAACAATGAATAATTGAACAATGGATGAGGATTGGGGTAATAAGTGAATAGCAGGGGAAATCCCTTTCAGATTCCCGCTGCTGGTTTGATTTTAGGTGTTATCCAAGAAGTACATGTACAAACACGCGCTAGGGAATATTCGCATTTGATTGCATGTCGGGTGCAGCTTTCTAACTATTACCTTGGTGCGGTGAAAGGATGATGGTTTTTGTGGATGCCTACAAAGTGTTATTTTGAAAATTAACAGTGAACCTGTAACACAGAGGCGGGTATTTTGATGGCTATTCTCCTTTTCTTTTGTTTTTACCCGAGTAATGCCTCCGGAGCAGTAACATCATTGGTGAGCATCCCTTTGATGCAATGCCATTTGTTGTACAATTTGTGTTCACTATTTGATGCCGTCGTTATTTTGTGTTATGTCTTTCTATTTTCTTTTCTGTTCTTCTTGTTCTAGTTCTTCACATTCTTATTCTTCCTCATCTGTATGTTCTCAATCCTAGATGTAGCTACGGGATTACCAAGTGGGCGGAAAAGGAATATTATTGATATAACAGAAAAATCACGAATACAATTAATTATTTACAGGGCATGCCATGGGACGACAATGTTGACAAGCATTTGATATGCAGTATAATTAACCTAATTAACCTAAATAAAAGGGAAAACCTCGTTTGACATGTTCGATTATCTTCTTATAAGATCAAAGATCGGCGCTGCTAGTTAACAAAGTGACTTACTCCTACTTGAATACACAGACATAAACTTTGTGACAATGATGAAGAGATTTATGTCGGAAACCCTTCATTAAACCCCCGTGTTTCTCGCTCAGCAGGGCCTAGAACGCGAGCAAGGGGCACCCAGCCTGTGCCCCGGGGCTGATCGATGCTCCACGGCTATATGGGAGAGACATGGGGGTGTATCAATCAGTAATTTTAATCTATTATGCAGAATGATGCCCCTTCTTTGCCCTTTAGGGGGTCGAAATGGGGGTTTAGATAAGGAAGGGATAACATCTTTCTGTCTGGATTGTCTGCTTTTGTATTTAACATTTATGTATGAATGTACTGTAACAAGCGGATCTACAAAATACACACTGGATAATGGGTTACATAAGTATTATTGGTAGTAGAAGAAGCAGCAGCAGTATAATAGTGGTGGTAGTAGTAGCATTGGTATTCGTAGTAGTAGTAGTAGTAGTAGTAGTAGTAGTAATAGTAGTAGTAGTAGTAGTAGTAGTAGTAGTAGTAGTAGTAGTAGTAGTAGTAGTAGTAGTAATAGTAGTAGTAGTAGTAGTAGTAGTAGTAGAGGTAGTAGTAGTAGTAGTAGTAGTAGTAGTAGTAGTAGTAGTAGTAGTAGTAGAGGTAGTAGTAGTAGTAGTAGTAGTAGTAGTAGTAGTAGTAGTAGTAGTAGTAGTAGTAATAGTAGTAGTGGTAGTAGTAATAGTAGTAGTGGTAGAAGTGGTAGTAGTAGTAGTAGTAGTAGTAGTAGTAGTAGTAGTAGTAGTAATAGTAGTAGTAGTAGTAGTAGTAGTAGTAGTAGTAGTAATAGTAGTAGTAGTAGTAGTAGTAGTAGTAGTAGTAGTAGAAGTAGTAGTAGTAGTATTGAAGGTTATTAACCTAGTATGATATCTTCCCAAACAGAATATCGGACATGGCTCCCCTTTGTTTACCTGCGTGTACTGCTCAGAACATTTTCTTTATAAAATTGCATCATACCCCACTCCAAAGGATTAATAATTCATTCATTAATGTACGTTTATCATACGAGGGATTGCACATGTCATAATGATAGACAAATGATGACGCGGCCCCATTATAAGAGATGTTTTATGACACTGTAAATGCAACCCTCCTCGTTCCTTACAATGTGTATTTCTTAAAGGTTTTCCGAAATCTACCCTAAAGGATCTTAGGTGTCTCGATCCCTTTTTCAGAACTGTGATATCTTTTGTGTTTAAGTGTGTTTCTGTTAAAGCTGCATATTTACAAATACTTATACAGATTTCGAAAAAGTAGTGGCTCAATTACGACGCTTCTGTAGCCTATATTGATAAAGCATCAGAGCTATTTGACCCTGACAGTAATGTTTGTTTATATTGCTGTTGTTTAAAAATCTTACAATGAAGAACGGAGTGTAGAACGAGCATCCATTATCTTTCACGTGACCATAATATGTGGTCATGTGCTCATTCACCTGACCGCTTGGACAATGACGTCACTAAGGTGTACACATTATTTCGGTGTACTGTATGCCTTTAAGAAAAATGATGACACATCTTGTTGATGTTAGAACCACTTTACTTGATGCATAATGACTGCTATTGCCCCGATGTGCCCATAAATTAATCTCAGAGAAGGATTCCAATGATCGATGGAGAGGGATCGGAGGGGGAGTGAGCGAGAAAGCGAAAAAGAGTTCGAGCGAGAAAGCGAGAAAGAGATCGAGAGAAAGGGACAGACAGACAGACAGAGACAGATCAAACAAAGATAGTAATATGTGTCGGGTATATGTGTGTAAGAGAGAGAACAATTCAGTAAAAGAGGAAAAGGGGTAGGGGCATACAGATACAGTCAGGCGCGTACGCAGGATTTGTTCAAGGGGGGGGGGGGGGGTTAACATTTTTAAATCGGGCCGAAAATTTCGCAACGACTCAACCAACCGCTGAATAAGCGGGGGGGGGGGGGTAAGAGGGGTTTCCTTCAAAATACACACATTAAAAATACCAAAGGGGGGTGTTCAACCCCCAAAACCCCCCTACCCCCTGCGTACGCGCCTGGATACAGTGATATACCAAGAACAACAACAAAGTATTTAAGAATTGTATGTGTGAGGGTGTAAGAATGGGAGAGGGAAATGAAGAGAAAGAGAGAAAGAAGAAACACACAAAACAGGGAGATGGTGGTGTACTTGCGTGTTTGTGTGTGTTTGTGTGTAACAGAGAGAGAGAGAGAGAGAGGCTGAATGATTTAAAAAGCGACAGAGAGCTCTAGACATAAACAGAGAGAGAGAGAGAGAGAGAGAGAGAAACAGAGAGAGGCGGAGAGCTAGAGATTTCAGTCGGGGAATGAAAGGGTGAATAATAAATCGTTCATTCTATCATTTATACCACTTCGTGACGAAACCCGTCACAGATTCATCACGCATTGTCAGCCATATAAGTGCCATGGAAGTGTAAACCTGTATTCTTCTAACCATTACTATTTTCATAAACAGCAACATAGGAAAAGAAAGTGGTGTCGATGTTGTTGTTTTTCTCTCTCGTGCGGCAAACGTTCACATTTGTTCGTCTCTGAGTACTTGCGTAGATTGTGAGATACACCTCAAAGCGCATTCTGGTAAAAATAGAACAGGTATTCTGGATATAAATATTAATTAATTTCTTCTTCTTCTTCAGATTGGAAACCTCTACCTGTTTGTGTTTGTTTCAGTGTTTATATCCACGCGAAATGTTAGAGAGTTAAAAGACAGATACACACATACATGTTACATTTATTGTAATATTGAAATAAAAACGTTTTTTTAATGTCAACTAATTACAAGAATGTACCACGAAAGATTGGTATGCCTTTGCTAATATAATTTTTTGTCTCATTTTCTGTAGAAAGATGCATTGTTGTGAGTGTCTGTTTGTTTTGTATTGTTTTGTTTTATTTTCTGTTTTTCTTTTTGGCTCGTAATGTACTGTGAATCTATACAAAACTGAATCAAATTATATTATGGGAGAAAGGGGAGAGCACATAGTACCCGGGAAAACACAACATGTCATACCATAAACACACGTTAAGAATTAGCATGATGCAGTGCTCGAATCCCCCCTTCCCTCCACAAAAAATAACGAAGTAAACATATAAAATATTAAAGGGGCACCCGAAAAATGTGACAGTTTACTTCTTTTGTAATAGTTGCCCCCCCCCCCCCCCCCCCTGCAAGTGAATCCTGGATACACCACTGTACATATCATATCTCTACGTATACCCTAATGTTTAACCAGCGCATCCTGGCTCGAGCTGCCACCAACATATCCTTATTGTCCGGGCACATTGCACAAACATTGATTGAGGCGAGCAAGTCATCCGGTCTTGATCCCTCACGAATCAATAGGGGCCTTGGATTAATTGCGGAATGTGGGTAGATTTCACTGTATTCTAACCGACGGCGGATTAAAACCGCTAGATGGATTAAATAAATGGGGAAAAGAGAGACGGGTGAATTAATTGCTTTTGGTTCCTACCCAGATTTATGTGAGAGCTTGTGCATTGCCAATTTTTATATCAAAAGAGTTGCCTGTGAAGGGATATATCAGTTACCACTATGGTTTTCTAGTGTATAAAAAAGGAAAAATAAATAGGAAAAGTTTTAATTTATTTACATTTACCACGCGTATTATTTCTATCATCGTCAACTTCACCAGCATCATTATCATCATCATCATCGTCGTCGTCGTCATCATCATCATCACTAACTCTACATCTTAGGAAGATTGTTCCAAAACCAATTGATTTTATTTTAATCAACATCGTCATCATTATCATCATCGCTAATTCCACATGTTAGGAAGATCGGTTTAAAGTCATTAGAATTGATTCTTATCATTTTCATCATCATCATCATCATCACCATCATCATAATCATCATTAACACTAACTCCACGTCTTCATTATCATCATAACGAACTCTACACCTTAGGAAGATCGTTCAAAAACCATTTGAGTTGATTCTCATCATCATCATCACTATCATCACCATCATCATCATCATCAACACTAACTCCACATCATCATCACGAACTCTACACCTTAGGAAGATCGTTCAAAAACCATTTGAGTTGATTCTCATCATCATCATCACTATCATCACCATCATCATCATCATCAACACTAACTCAACATCATCATTATCATCATCACGAACTCTACATCTTAGGAAGATCGTTCAAAAACCATTTTATTTGATTCTTATCATGATCATCAACATCATCATCATTATCATCATCATCACGAACTCTACATCTTAGGAAGATTGTTCAAAAACCATTTGAGTTGATTCATATCAACATCATCATCATCATCATCATCACGAACTCTTCTTCTTAGGAAGATCGTTCAAAAACCATTTGAGTTGATTCTTATCATCATCATCAATATCATCATCATTATCATCATCATCACGAACTCTACATCTTAGAAAGATCGTTCAAAAACCATTTGATTTGATTCTTATCATGATCATCAACATCATCATTATCATCATCATCACTTACTCCACATCTAAGGAAGGTCGTTATAAAGCCATTATATTTGATTCTTATCGTTATGATCATCGTATATGAAAGTTACGGCACTGTAAATGAAATTCCGTCCGTAGTCGTATTATACCCGATTGGCCCTGAGTCAGGCTACGGGAAAGACTCGAAGTCTCGTCAGGCTACACTTCTTTTAAATAACACCATAGCCAAAACATACGGAAATCAACCTCAGGCAATTTCCATAATCATGTACAACACCTAAACCTAAGGAAATGTGCGTGCATTGCACAATGACGTCTTTTAAACGGATCGTTTAACAATGTTAAATCTGAGATGCTTGGCCCTACGTGTTATCAGTGTCTGATATGGTGCTATATTGAAGCCCTGGAAAAAATGCGCTTCAAAATGATCAAGAAGTGCCTCAAAAAAGGAAAAACCTTTGAGAGATCGGTTTTACCACACTCGTTTTCCCCAATAGCCTGTAGTGTTATGAAAACCGTTTGGCAAACACAAAATTTGATTTCGATTTTCAATCATACATATCTGAATAATCAGACTGGCGATCGGCTTGTAAAAGTCATGGGGTTCCTGACTGACCTAAAGATTTATAATCATCATTGCAGCATGAGCTAAATAAAGAATTTTTTTAAAGATCTAAGACAAAGTTACCGGATCCCTTTAATGATACAAATCCGATTGTTATTTCTACCGAAAAGTGTATTGAAAGTTGATTTCTCGAATCTATTTTTGATTGAATTAGAAATGTAACGCTCAAATCAAAATTATTTTCTCCATTACCATTATTTAAATATTAGGTACACTAAGAAAACTACACTGAACTTCCTGTTTTGACGAGTTTGTGATGGGAATAATCTGTAACCGTTTCTGACAAGTCACTGATGATTTTGAAAAATAGAGGAAATCGGAAATCCAAGGATATGTCAGTTACATTCAGTGAATTGATGGATTAAACTCAAAGGGAAATTATGAAATTATCTTGAAGTGCCTAATAATACGTAATACTGATTGATTGCATAATGGCATTCGGAATTATCTCATTATTTCAAATAATGCATTAACCGACTGATTGAATGATACCTTTTGGGATTATCTACTTATGTCAGATAAAAGCATTAAAAGTGACAGATTAAATGATACAAATTGGAATTTATGTCATGGTGTCTAATGACAGTAGCGAGCGAATCAATCATACTTTCTGGTATTAAAGAGAAAGAGAACAAAAAATGTAGCTCATATTTCATCTGTTTCTGTTCAAACCATTTTTTTTTTTCAATCTTGTTTTCTATTAACCTATGCAAATTTCATTATTTTTCTGTGGATACATAATATTCTCCCTCTCTCTCAGTAGTTCCCCCTTTCTTTCTCTATCTCTCTCCAACTCCCTCTCTCTCTCTCTCTCTTTCTCCCTCTTCTCTTCTACTCTATCCATTCTCTCTCTTTTTCTCTTTGCATTCCATAAATCTCAATCTGTATGACACCTGCTACTGATAACTTGAATGACATGTCTTATGTTCCAATTTCTTATTTCTTGCATCTTTCATTCCTATTGCATTTAGGCCCAAACTCTTTCTTTGTCGTGATTACGTACAGTTTTCATTCTACTTTCATGTCTCTTTTTTCAATTTGCAACCCCCCCCCCCCCCCTCTCTCTCTCTTTTTTCTTCTTCTTCTCTCTCTCTCTCTCTCTCTTCTCTCTCTCTCTCTCTCTCTCTTCTTTCTCCCTCTCTCTCTTCTCTTTCTTCTCTTCTTCTCTTTCCATTCCATTCTCTCTCTCTCTCTCTCTCTCTCTCTCTCTCTCTCTCCCTCCCCCTCTCTCTCACTCCGAATATTCGTATAATTGTGATATTACATAACACTAAAACCATTCAACAAATCACGTGATGTCAATAATCAGGAATATTTATTATTTTCCATTTAATCATCCGCAGTATCTGATAATCCATAAATGACGTCGCAAAAATAAACGTTTACAAATGTACAAGACAGAAGAAAACGAAAGCACGCGGTAGTTCACGTTAGGTTGCTAAATTTTACTCTGTGTATTAGGAATTAGTACTTGTTCTGTTCATGAACAGAAATTTTTGATAGTTTTTCAGTCTCATCCGCGCCTTTGATTAGGCAACTAGATATTGGCGCTTTATACATTCCTGGATTGGATTCATTTACGGTTACAGATAATCAACAAGCTGTTCGAATAAATCCTCCTCGGTTACAAGTAACACGATTACGCTTCCTGTGCGGCTCATTTCATCCCTTTTCTTTTCCCATTGAATGAATACCAATACATTTAGATAGAAACCGTCTGTGTGTATGTTTCCAACCGGCGCCAGGGAGGTATTGGAATGGATAGATAGATAGATAAAGGCGAGGTGAGAAAACGTGCATGAGCTAGATTTTCATGAAGATTGGGTAGGGTAACACGCAGGGGCATATCGGAACCAAATGATTATGGGTAATATTCATGTCACGTGACCTTTCATTCAATATGGGTGAACCGGTACCGATTACATGCAGTAGCGTCGAACCGGCAAAATCCAGCGGGTCTTTTTTTAAGACCATCGATATCCGAACCACGTGATCTTGATCCAAAAACTCCGCAACATTTTGTTTCAATTCATCGATTGATTGGCTTTGCTAGGGTATCCATTTCCTCTCTGGAGTTTCTCCTGAGCTAACTTCAGAATATTTTTCACATATTTGTTTGCGTGTGATACTGCGTTGTCTAGTAAGTTGCATAAACATCTGTACATGTCAATAAGGTAATGACTACTGTTTTTCATTGAATATGAATGCAACCCTATTTTCTCCGTTGGTTTACATGTTTCAAAACTTGTCTTAAGACACATTTATTCAAAATTGCTTTTGATGATTAACTAACTCTGTTCACATTGATGTATATTTCATATGTATTGTAATTTGTAGGTTTATTTGCAGTTTCTTTTTGTTTTGTTTAATATGTAATTGTTTATCATTGTTTTTTGTTTGTTATAGCGCTTGAAGACTTCGGTGGTAAGCGCTTTATAAGCACCGTCTTTATTATTTATTTATCATTATTCTTCAAAGAACCCACAGCCTGTACATGATTAACAATCCAGGGTTTCTTTTAATCGAGCCAATTAATCTCGAAACACGCTTCCATTCATACATCTTTCTACGGATTAGCTTCGATGACTACAGGGTGGTTAATTTCATTTTAATGCATTCCAATGCGGGAATTCATGGAGCATCACGATATAATTGTATAATTTAAAGCGAGAGTGTAGACTCGAGATGATATCATGAATCATTTACAGTAATGTTTAGTCAAGACGTTGAATAAGCGACGTTATCATTAAGGGTACTTAATCAGGTGTATGGCATGCAAATTAACAAGGCCATTGATTTGGGGGTTGTGAGGAAGGACGATAAGGGGGATCTATCATCTTCATCTTCATGTTCCCTCTCCACGTTTTTCCACTTTTCCTTTTTTAACGGCACTAAAATACAATGAATTCGTAGTTTGTATCGCCCCCTCCTCTTCTTTAGGGCACACCTCGTATTTCTTTTCTTTTTGTCATTTGAAAATGTTGGTTTGGATAAGAAATAAGTAAGAATATGGGAACATCAAGACAATAGGATTAACACATTGTAATTTCACCTCATTTGACCCACTATAGTGCATGTACAAATGGAATTAAATGAATAAATTTACCCATTGACATTAAAATGTATAGGAAGTTGTAAAAATAAAAAAATTAAATACTCCTTTCCCCCGTTTCCCCCTTCCTCATTTAAAAATAATCTGGTCGAAAAAATTAGGAAACTAGAATACCATTTTGCTCGGCCTTATCTCTCTTTCCCGTTTTTCTTATTTCTTTATTTATTCTTATTTCTTTCTTTTTTCTTTCTCGCATTAATTTAATTATAATGTGGTACGTGCACCTGAACCTCCGTATTACGCCATTGTCTGGGATACTTGAGAACGCTTCATGTTATCCGTATTGCAGATTGATTGCATCCGAGGTTGGCTTGTTGGAAGGTGGGAATTTCAGGACGATATTTTAAGAGTCTGATACGATCTGTTCCCTATTTATGTAGCAGGAAGTAGACACTGATGGGGAACGAGATTGGGCTGACAGACGGTTTAGGACATTACGAGATAGACAAGAGATAGTGTTAAAACGAGGGAGGGGTTGAGAGCGAGAGAGAGAGAGAGATAGAGAGAGAGAGACATACATAGACGGAGAGATACAGATAGATAGAGAGAGAGAGAGAGAGAGAGATAAAGACACATACACACACATATAGACAGACAGATGGACAGACAGAAAAAGAGAAAGAGAAAAACATGTGAAAGAGTGGAAGAGAAAGAGAAAAAAGGAAATAGAAGAGATAGGGATGGTGAGGTGGGAATTGAGAGGGGAATTGAGAGGTGGAGAATGGGGGAACACAAAACTACATTTATAAGAGATTAGAGATGAAAAAGAGAAACAGACAGACAGACAGACAGAGAGAGAGAGAGAGAGAGAGAGAGAGAGAGAGAGAGAGAAGGAGGGAAACTGGGAGATATGATAGATATGTAGAGGAAGAGGGAGAAATACAGAGGGGGGGAGGGGTATTGAAGTATAGAGGAACATTTAAATGTAACAAAAGATCGAGAACTACGAGTGAAGCATAAACAATGCCAAGTCAAAGATAAAAAACGTTTTAAATTTAAACAAAATAGACATGGTCAAAAGGGAAAGGAAAAAATAGTGAAAATTAATATTTTTATTTTTTAGGGGGAAAAGATTTTCTACATATCATGAACTGCCAGTGTTATCAGACAGATGAGCAGGGGAGTATCTGATTTGTTTAAGTCCTCTGTCATTTCTGTTTTCTTCACATGGTGTCACATGGAAATAAATATTTAACATTTTCCATCAGACGTTATCAATAATAGATCAGAAATGAATTATGCTCCGCCGGAAAACTTCATAAAATATTAAACTAAACTTTCTCCCAACTCATTATTTTGAATTGTCTGACATTATGGGGAAAGATATAGATAAAGACAATATTTCTGTCAGAATTGAAAATAAATTGATATCAATTTTTAAAGATTGATTTATTTTGAAACTTCTATTTTAGTAAGACGAATTTGTGTAATCAACTTCCAATCATGGAAGATATTTGACTTTAAAAGTCGCATTCATTTCAATTATCAAGTATACATTTTATAGAAGGCGTGACACTTTAAATCCATGTGCATTTATTGGCAAGTTCAGTTGCGTATTTTATACGGGGGTTGTTCTTTGGGGTCGTTTGGGTCCCAAGTCACTTCCCCCCCCCCAACAAAAAAAAAAAAAAACCTGTTGCCCCTTTTTCTCATCAGTTATTATTTAGTTATGTTAAAATACAAATAGGCATAAGTTACCAAGAATAAAACCGCACGTTCTCTTTACCTCTTTATTTTAAATCCCTCACATATTCCCTTCCCCTCCCCCACTGTATTATGCAAGCATCTGTCTCTATCTTTAGACTCATGCACACTCGGTTCCCGCCCGGGTCGCCCAGATCTGGCCGTACGGCGGTATATCAGGATTCCACGTAAAGTAAGTCATTGCTTCCTTTCTTTCACATTCCTCCTAGGGAGGTAGAGAGAGGCAGTGAGGAAAGTGGATCCCCAGTGAGGGATGAATGGATGACTACGTGGAGATGAAATGTGAAGAAATATACACCCGTGGCAGTCATCATTTTGCTGGCAAATGTCATTTCGCTATGTCTTTGTCTGTTTATACCCTTCCTTTCAATTCTAAATCCACTTTGTATCTGTTTGTCTTCCTGCCTCTTTCTCCTTAGGCTAATTTCTACGATTAGTTGTTATCTTCTATCAATTTCTATCTTTGCACTTGTTCATTTTACCTTACTTCTTGTTAATAGTTAGCGGATACATCAGTAGCTTAGATTCAGTCTGTTTTTATTATTTTTCATCAAATTTATATCTCCCTACACTTCTCTTATATTGGGGAATCACCCACCGGAAAATTACCCCCTCCCCTTGTAGGACAATAATATTACACCCCCACCCCGTTCGTTAAAGGGGAAGTCCAGCCTGATAATAAGTTGGTTTTAATAAAAGCAGATTTTTTTCCGGGGGGTAATTATCCAGGGAGATTTTCCGCGGGTTAATTTCCTTGGGGGTAGTTTTCCGGGTGGGGGTAATTGTCAGTGGGGGGTGATTGCCCAGGGGGTGATTGTTCTAGAGCCCTCTTTATAGACGCATCCTGCACTGAGCGCTAATTGCTAATCGCGCGATCCCCGAAAATAACCCCCGTCCAGTTAAAGATCTGAATGAAAAGAATGTCTCCGTTTTAGCGCTTAGGGTGTGTTTTATTTTTACCCACAATACACCCTCCCCTGCTTCCTGTCTATTTTCTATCTTGCTATATCTCAGCAAATCTTCATTATCATTTCTGTCTTCCTCTGTAATATATTAATTCGACAGACTAGAATCCATTGCATGGGTATGTTTACATGAATTCATAATTATTAAATCTAACTTTTCTATAAACTGGTAGAGAAGCCCATGTGGCTTTTACGGATGCACCGTTTTCCATCCTATACTCTTAGTAGATTTAATGATGTCATCTTTTTCTTTTTCTTATTTTCCTTTTTGTATAAATGTATATATTTCAATGTTTTTTTTTGCCTATTTATGTATTACAACAATGTATAATGTCATTTTACTGTGATTGGAAACAAATAAAGTTCAAAGTTCAAGAAGTTTATGCAAAAAGTATGGTCAAATATCTGAAGGTGTGAATAAAATGCAGTAGCTCTAGTCAATATTGCTTATAATTATATGACAGTGGTTATACTGCGGAAATGAATTCCCTTATTTTCCTCATATGACTCAAGCCTTCGTCTTTTTTGATCTCTCACTCTTTTTTATTTACCTTTTCTTCACATTCATTAAAATACATTGGATATCAAGTATTCCATGCATTTTAATAACCTTTGCACGCGCCCCCTCGTTCTGCCTGGATTATGCAGATCTATCCTTAGCTTCAACACTTGCTTTTTTTGCCTCTCTTTCCGGTCAATCGTTTGTCACACGTGCAATTTTGCATACAAAAGGCACCGATTGTGATTAAAGATTGCTTGAAATTACACATTTCCCGTCTTGATGAAAACCTTTCTAATACCAGAACAGATTAATCGTAATTATCATAATCATCTTAATTGCCATCATCGCTATTAATATTACTATCATTATAACCATCATTATAATCACCTTCACCGTCATCACCATTTTCATCACCATCATCAACGTCACTATCTTCATCATCGCCATCGTCATCATCACCATCATCGCCATAACCATCTTCTTACATTGCCATCTTTCTCCCGCCCCCCACCTTATATTTGATCAGGAGTCTCCGGGTATTTATACCCCTACCACAACAACCTGTGCAGTAAGAAATTTATTTCACACCAGCGAAGCACTAAGAAGGGATTTATTTTTAGCCTTTCGTCCAGACATGTTTATATTGCGATGATTATTTGTTTTATTTGCAGTCATGTTTATAATCCCGTCTTTCTATTTCATATCTTCTCTCTTATTCTGCTGTTTTGTTGTTGTTTCTGCCGTTAGGTGTTGTTAGGCCCTGGTGCCCCTTGCCCCCCCCCCCCAAAAAAAAGGGGGGGACAACAAAGAAAACAGCCCGAAAACCCTTTTCATACCCTATCTAGTTACAGTCTCACGGTTATTTTTAGTCTCCATTTCGTCGAAATTGTATTCTGCCTCTCTGCTCACATTTTCAAGACATGCAAGAAAACCTGTGTGTTGCTTCTCTATTCTCATTTGTTAGCTATTTTGTGGCAGGCCTTTCTAAAGCTTCAATTTAACATTGCAGTGACGAACTAATATGATTAGTCGGGCACTTACGTTACTATGGTAATGAATACAACTGATGTGACTCGCTTTCAACGTACATTTCAGTGAAGGTTACATACAATCGCTATTGTTGTGTGGTTACAAACAATTAATGCATGCTCAAAGGAATTCGAAAACAAGTATAATTCGAAATGTGTTGAAAATATCTTAGCGGCTGGAATTCCTTCTATTGACTGTAGTAGGTATCATCTTTCCGCGATGAGAAAGTGTAGGTGACCTTTTGATTGCGATCGGTGCATCCTGAAACGGTATCCTTGACAACTACGCTTCTGCTCTTGTGGTTTCTAAAGTCTTGCTCCAGTTCACTCTGACAAATGATGTCATTTTGAAGTGTAATATAGAATTACGCCCCATTAAGATATTATCTATTGAACCAATCCAATTAATTTTCCTAACAATGCCTTAGAGAGAACAAACTGGTGATTTTAATTGAATTTGGCTTTTGTCGTAATGTTTAAGGTAAAGATAATTATATTCAGTACAATAAACGTCTTTCTCATATAGAGGAGTGAAGGATAATTCAACACAAAAATGGGGAAATAATTACTATATCGACATTATTACATCAATCATGAATATACACCTATCAATAAAATTCACAATTACAAAGCGCCCTAGACTTATTAAATATTTAACTCTTAAAATGCCACCTACAAAGTCTCCCTGTTCCGGGATGTATTTTCTCATGGCATTGATATACCGAAAGTTTGAGATTATGTGACTGTTTGTAGTGCAAAACTAACGTATACAGGTGTTAAAGCAGGACTGCATTACTTATAGTTACGTGCGCCATCTATATAACAAACAATGCCTAAGAGGTATCCGTTGATCCCCCGTGGTCCCCTGTTTTTTTATGTTAATTGAGAGCTGATTTGATGAGATAACCACCTGTCAGTGACGACACAGGGAGGTCTAATCCCTCCTGGCCAAACTAGTGCAGAAAGGCTTAAAAGGGTAGTCACCGAGCTAATGAAGTCCCGAAAAGGGGCATTTTTCCAAACTTTTACCCACGCCCCTAAGTAGCTACGCCACTGCCAATGCAGACGCAAGACAACATACACTGAAGTGTATTGTTAGTGAATGAGGTCATTCCATCACAATACTTCACTATTCAGATTCGATTTCCTGATGCATACAGCTCACTTGTCAAATACCATTAAACCACCGCCTACTCTACGAGCTCTCATCATACCCGACTTCCGTCTCACAATGACATCCGGGTACTTTCAAATACATCTTAAATGATCAAGTGACCAATTTGTCGAGTTATGATTTATGCTTGCCTGGAACCTTGTTTCAGGTTCTTTTAGATATGCCTTTAATCGTATAAACATATTTAAAGACAGTATGATGCCGGTACATTCATTGGTATTATCCTTACATGAAGTGAAGTGGATATGTACAATTCTTCACAAATCTGTAACTAGCCAAAACATTTAGTTTCCATTTTATTTTCTGACACGTTATTTGTCTTCAAATTGTCGAACAAGCGGGAAAGGGTAAAATTGTACTTCTCCCATGAGTTCATCTCTACCGTAGATGACGTATTATGCTAACATTCTTTTTTTTTTTCAATTTCTTTTTACTGATCCATTCTTTCTCCTGAAAGACATCTCTCACATACATCGTGAATTATCATTCTAAAAATTTGATATGTGTTTTTATTAGAATGTCATGCTTTTAAGTAGGTCTTTAACCTGAATTGGGAACACCACGGTCCCCATGCCGGTCTTTTTTAAATCTTCGTTCACTCTCACAAGGTTTTTCTCTTAACCGCCTTCTCCCTTTCCCATATTATCAAAGCTTCTCTAAAAACAAGACACTCCCGATTCATAGATTTATATTTTTAAAAGTTTTAAGGTTTAACCTATCTGCTTGTCTGATTTTTCCGTTTTCTCTTTGAGCAGCTTTCTAGTTGGTTTGGATTTTCTTTCATACATATCAATCGCGAATTGTTTTAACTTGATACAGCTCGTGTACATGCAAGTAGACCAAAGTGTACTTAACACACATACAAGCATCACTTACATGTGAGTGTTTACTCGCGAGAAGGAGAAGTCGAGAAAGAATCCTCATCTTCAAGATTCTCTCTGGGGTATACTAAGCGGTAAGGGTGTCAGTAACGGTTGTCTCTGAAGTGAGCTGTGGTTGTGATAGTGGAACATTTCCTCTCCATGGACACTCTCTCACTTCAATTAATAGTTGAAATCTGTATATCATTTGAAGAAGAAGGGTCAATGATGATAATGATGCAGATTTTGATTATAATAAGGTTGTTAATACTTCTGATGATGATGGTGGTGGTTATGGTTATGGCGAAAGTGATGATGGTGACGACGATGATGATGATGATGATGATGATGAGGATGGCGATGCTGATGATGATGATAACGGTGGAGGTGTCGGTGGTGCTATTGATGATAATGTATATGGTGACTGTTATCAGGTTAATATTGCATGTAAAACGATGATGATTTCATTCAAGAATAATAATGAGTTTTTAAGCCATCTTAAATGAAGACTCAAGAAGGCGACGATGAAAAGCGTGACGAGACCGGCAATCATGTTAATGATGACGACGACTTCGGAGTAAGTGAATTTTCTATTTCCATCCACCAACTGTCGCTACTTTTCTTTGCTCTTTACTGTAGAGGAGTTGCCCGAGGCTCTCGCTCTAGAAACGTCGGCAAGAATCAATGATTGGCTCAACCACGTAGCACTGTATTCATCTAGTGTGCCGATTAGTGCGTTTACCTGCCAGCCCATTCAGGTTTTTCATCGCTCTCACCTTTACCCCCAGACAATTTCGCCCCAGTGTGTTTCGTTCTCCTTCGCCCGCTGCACATTACACTGTACGCTAATGAATATATCTTCATCCTGTTGATGACATTCGGATTTGAGAGCGACTTAGAGCGGTGCGTGTAACGCCAAAGAGAGGAATTGTAAATTAATTGATCACATAATTAGGATTATATTTAGACTAGATCGAGAAGGGCTAGAAAGAGAAATCGGGAGAAAGAAAGGAAGGAAAGGGGTGTACATAAATAGGGACAATATGCCAGATTAAAGACAAGAAATAGATTCGATGAGAGCAACATATAACAAGAAAGAGGGTGTGTGCTCAAGGGTGCGAGTGTGTGAAGGAGAGAGAAAGAAAAAAAATAGGGGTTAAAATACATGGCAGATAGATGAAGTTTAAAGGAAAAACATAATATAAATAGCAGGAGATTTAGAAAGTATGAAATAAACATGTATGAATGGTCGATACTTTTATTAAGGCTACCTTCACACCAGGGTTGGCGAAGAATAACAAATAGCACGTGGTTAGCGTTTCCATGGAGACCAATTCCATATGATTATTTCGACATAAACACAATAGAGTAAGCACCCATGGGAACGTGCAATTAAGGACACTGTTATTCATGCAGTAAAATGGTTCTCGTAGTAGAAATTATAATCACTGAGCCCATTTTATTAGAATCCCACATTATCATCATCATTATAATTGGTCATTCTGGGAATTCCAGCCGGTTGAGGAGATGCTGTTTTACTCTATAGCCGGCTTCGCAATCCAATATGGAAGTATATACCATATATACACTAAGATATTGTGAAATGATATCCAAACAGTATTGGCAATTTGAAACCAAGTGATCACCTATTTAAATGTATTCCCCGTTATCAAACTGTATAGAAATAAAAGTATCGAATAGTTTACCCCTGCTGGAAAGAACACACTCATTCAGACTCATTCACAGTGTGAATCACACTGTGTTTCACAGTGTGCTCCACAATGTTAAATTGGGGCGTTTTCACATTGTGGTCGATTCGTTTCACACTGTGGTTCACAGTGTGGATAACCGGAAAAAGGAAAGAACACACTCATTCACAGTGTGAATCACAATGTGCTCCACAATGTTAAATTAGGGCGTTTTCACATTGTGCTCGATTCATTTCACACTGTGGTTCACAATGTGGATAACCGGAAAAGGAAAGAACACACTCATTCTCACTCATTCACAGTGTGAATCACACTGTGTTTCACATTGTGTTCACTGTGAATGAGTGTGAATAAATGTGTTCTTTCCAGCAGGGACGGCAACAGCTAATTAATACAGAAACTTAATGAAAATGATATAAATGTCTATACGCTGGAAAGGTCTAATACAGATATTACACGGTGAACTATAATTTGTCACTTCACCCTATACGATTACCCTATATCTATCTTCCTTTTAAGCTTATTCAACTTCTAGCAAATACCAGTATTCTTTTAAATTTGTTCGAAATAATTTGATTTGTGGTCTTTTAGGTCGTACATGTATATTATAATTTCCCCAAAATCAGGCTCTTAGAATCTCGCCTTTCAGTTTGTTACCTTGGCATTCGATGTATTGTTTTTGTTTGTTTTTACCTGACTGGGAGAGAATGTGTGCTTTTTATTTAAGCAACCAGGGGACCGACGGCTTTAAATCCCCTCCATCCCCTCCAAAGGACTTGGTAACGAGAATGAACGCATTACCAAAGAGCTAGCGCATCGACTTGGTTTCGAACCCGGGACATCCCGGTTACGAGTCTATCGCTCCTCTACCACTGAGTTATCGTCATTCCTAGTATATATGAAGTGGATATGGGTATACATAATATACTAGTTGTTATCCATTGTGGCATTGCTCATAACGATTCATTGACCTTGACGAATACTTCATAATAGGTTCATAATCCATAAAAAGGCATTATTTTCATCATAAGTATTACAGTCCCCATATGCGAAAGATTTATTTATCTTTCTGCGACCTAAAAGAAATTGTAATCTGAAAAGAGAAATCCTTTTGGTGCGAAGTACATATTTTGACAGACTTTGTTTTAGTAATCAGATCAATTTAATGAGGTTTCAGCGGAAAGGACAGGTATTTACTTCTTTTTCTCTCTTTTTCTTCTCTCTCTCTCTCTCTCTCTCTTTTTCTGGTTTGTGACTTCAAAATTATTATTATTTTCTCTCAATATTCTTTAGTCAAGCAACAGTTTCAAATTCTTTCCTTAATCACGCCATTTCCTCAAAAGACGGATCGAGGGATTGTTTTTCCCTTCTCATGGAATAATTAACCTTGCGATACTTACACGTAGGGGAAAGGCGATGGAGGCTCGGTCGTACGGTGGTGGTTGTTTACAGATAAAAGCGAAGATATAGTTCGAAGTGGATCAATGGATCGAAAAGGGGGGTATCAAGGGAAATAAATGGAGAGAGAGATAGAGAGAGAGAGAGAGAGAGAGAGAGAGAGAGAGAGAGAGGGGGGGGGGAGAAAGAGGTTGAGAAGTGAGAAATGAAATAAGGAAACTAGAAATTAAATGTGATAATTCTCTGAATGTTATATTCGACTATTAAATCAGGAAGGTGGGAAAAGAGAGAGTTGTCTCTACCACTCCCCACCGCACTACATTATATACCCAATCCGACCCCATCCCATCCCACTCTAGGTGGAACAACTTGCCCCTTTTCACAATCAACCGAACACGTATATCCACGCATTATACTTCTATACTGCCATGATGAGTCGCCCTTTTACTAATGAATTCGCCCTCTTTTCCAATTACTTTCATTAAAGCAACAAATCAAAGCGCATTAACCTATGGCTTTCCCATGTTTTGCTGTAATTAGAATAATTATGATTCGAAATCGTCGATTGATTGATTGATTGATATTTTATTCGCCAAGCTTTTAACATACAACAATATACAATAATAAAAGATCAACATTAAGTCAGCTTGAACAGGATAATCCACAAAAGCTCGAGAGCTTATTTCCAGTGGGGTCCCCTGCAGACATGTACAAAATTAACAAGTTGAAATAGTAACATTTACAGACAGATAAGAAAAAGAAAAAATATTACTTATAAAAAAAAATAATAATAATATTAAACTGATGATAGAAATGATTATAAATACAAGAGGAAAAATAAGAAGGAGAAGAAGAAAAAAAAAGGAGGAGGAGGAGGAAGAAGAGGAAAACAGAATGAAGAATAAGGAATGCTCATGACTCTTATTTTTAAAGAACATGTTGGGAGAGAACAAATCTGGGAATTGACATTTTTAAAAATTAAAATCGATGTTTAATATACAGATGATATCAAATATAGACCTTTATATCGTCGATGCCAATCTACTTATAGTCATATAACATAATAATAACTGATGTCCATGTATAGTTCAAATGGTGTAGAGCTACGTGTCGTTCTCTTCAACTTATAATTATAATTGGAGTTTGAGGAGGCCAAATCCCTGTAAGAAATGGATTAATTTGGGGTGTGCACTCTGTTCATCTAAACGTGAGCATCCTAGCAGTGCACATTAAGAGTAAGTTGAGCTCTGGTACAGACTAAACGAAAGTAATTAATGATAATTTATGAGCTTTATCATTGTTTTAAAGTCAGTTTTGAAGGAAATCTGTTTGTAAAAGATGTACCCCATAACTCAACATTATCTTTTACAGCCTTTCCCTCTGTGCATAACGCAGGGTAAGTTTAATACACCGAACAATCAATTATCGACTGATTGAATTTTTAAAGGCAATCGACTAATTAAATTACAAAATGCATTTATTTTCTTCTTTTTTTTTGGTCAATGTTACAATTAACATCAGAATCCTGTTACGAAAAGCAAATTTAGTTGTCCTTGGTGCTTTGGCAGTGCTTAGTGTTTTTATATAACGGCCTTCCATACACTCAAGATAATGTAATTAATTTTTCATTGTCCATATCCAACACTGTAATTACAAAGGAATCAATCAAATTTGTTAAAGGGTGGTCATGAGTTTTGATGTGGACAATATGACACAAAAATGACTTAACATTTGTGAACATTTTTGCACATAATGATACAGATTATCATGATTTATAGATGGTATATTGTTTGAATTCATGAACATGATTCGATGGACAGAGTAAGACCATGAAATCATTCTAGTTATCCTGAACATTATCTATCAGTATTCCCACAAGTGCATATGCCATGTACAGTATGTGCGCTTTCGGTTGATGTCATGTCACGGTGATTTCTTTCAATTTTGACTATCAAACATTTCGTGTTCTCCATTGTAAAAATGTCAAAGTGAATATGTTGTTGCCCTCAAAATTAGATATCAATACCAGACCACACTTTAATAGTTACATGTAATAAAGGGAATCTAGCTGTTGCAGTGGCCAATGGCGACGCGTCCCGACGTTGGGATGTTCGTTTCGAGAGAAATAATGCACGTTGAACGCAAGTTAATACAACACTTACATTACATACAAATAACTTTTTTTCGGGGGGGGGGGGGGTGTTGTGCATTTTTTTACACTGGATTGGCAAATAGGAATCACACTTTATTTATTTTTTTAATTTTTTAATATTCCCGGTGTGTAGAGAATATCTTTGGTGCATGAAATGGAGAGGGGCAAAGAGAGACAGGGAGAGAGGGAGAGTAAGAGAGAGAGAGAGAGATGGGAAGAGAGGGAAGGAGAGAGAGGGAGAGAGATAGAGAGAGAGAGAGAGAGAGAGAGAAGGAGAGAAAGGGAAAGGGGAGACAGAGAGATGGGAAGAGAGAGAGAGAGAAGGAGAGAAAGAGAGAGAGAGAGAGAGAGAGAGAGAGAGAGAGAAACAGAGACTGCTATTGGCCCTAACGGGTGTTAACTCTATATTCAAATGCTAGGGAAACTATTATGTCACATTAGCTCCCTTTACGCTGCAAGCAAATATCATCAAGTATAACAAAATAGTGCTTGGGATATGTAAATGTGCCTATTTTATCACTCATCTTCTGGTGTTTTTCTTCAGCCTCGAATGTTACCGATTTGCAAGCGTCGTTTAAAAAAGGCCAAAGAGCCTGCGATGTCGAATTTATGAGGCCAACTGGCATGCTGGCCCGTCATTAAAAGCCGAGCAATTATTTCTTCACGCTGTCCATGCCAGCAGCGCTCGTTGACATTTTTCGTCATGTCTGTGATTATCTCCTACCCCTCGGGGACTACATGTACCTACCTACTCAGTTCATGTAGCCGCCGTGGCTTTCTTACATAACACATACTGCATGCATTTGGGTGGATCTTGTTTATTTCAAGCCATAATTTGTATGTTGATGTGTCGTTTTTTTGTATATTTAAAAAAGTTTCTTAAAAATCTCTTTTTGCTACACGCAAACCATTTTATTATTCTTTCATAAGTTATATTTTATCCTTTACAACCTCTCTCTCTCTCTCTTCCGTCTCTATCTCTCTATCTCTCTATCTCTATCTCTCTCTCTCTCTCTCTCTCTCTCCCACTCTCTATCTCTCTCTCTCTCTCTCTCTCTCTCTCTCTTGCTACTGTTCTATTTTCTATGTATGTTTTTCCCAGTCGTCCCTTTCCTTATTTCTGCCTTAACTAACACGAATGTGGTATCTCCTAAATATTATTCGTCTAATTTTACAGACGCTTTAATTTGTTGCACTATATTGTAGATACGCACAGCAAGCATAAACTAAACATTTTCCACAGTGACTTTATACATGATATAAAATACTGAAACTAGATTTCGCTACATGTACGTTTGGGGGGGGGGTGGTTCATGGACGATGGTTACAGAGAAACACAAAACTGAACATTTAACTAACAAACCTATACCCACAATGTCAAAGCTATGACTGTTCTTTGACAAATCTCACATCATTCAATTTGTCAAAAGACACGGTGCAGTCTTTGTGTGTCGGAAACGCAATATGATGTAGCTCCACTTAAAACCTAAAACTGCATGTAAGTGATACGATTTAGTAGCAATAGATATTTCGTAGTACGTCCATGAATAGACATGATATATTGCATGGATAAGGGTGCAATATTTGGCACGTTTGATTCTCCCCTTCTCTCTGCCTCTCTTGCCATGCCATGGCTCTTTCTCTCTCTCTATCTCTCCTTTTTTCCTTATATTAATCTTAAATACCTTCATTTTCTCCACCCTCTCTCTCTCTCTCTCTCTCTCTCTCTCTCTCTCTCTGTATGTCTGTCTGTATGTATGTCTCTCTCTCTTCCTATCACACATTTTCACATTCCATGTTTTGCTTTCTCTCTCTCTCTCTCTCTCTCTCTCTATCCCCCTCTCTACTTCCTTTAACATTTATAATTGCTTCTTTTCTCGCTTACCTTTCCTCTCATCCACACGAGCATACACATGTTTTTTTGTTTAAACCACTATAACACACATACATGCACACTATTCCCCACTCTCTCTCTCTATGTTTATATCTATCTTTCTATCTCTCTGTCTCTGTCTGTTCTTTTCTGTCTTTCTCTGTCTTTCTCTTTCTCTCTCTCTCCCTTCCTCTTTCTGTCTCTTTCTGTCTCACTCTCCCCCTCTCTCTTCCTCTCTTTCTCTCTATATCTATGTTACTCTCACTCTCATCCCTTTGTTTGCAAAACACCGCCGATTCAGTAAAATCCCTTTTCGCGGCACAGACCTACTTCAATTCTAAACCAGCTCGGGACAGGCACTATAAGGTCATGAATCATTGTGAGCTTTTATAGGGGATAACTGCATGCTTTTAACATGTATATTATCGAAGGTGAGATGCTGAGTTATGGTATTTCTAAAGATTAATGTAGATTGTCCATTTTTTTTCACTTGGAAGACAATGCTGAACTGTTTTTTCTTATCATATGAATCGTTTTTATTTCATTTTTTAAACTACATGTATATATACCCAATGCACATTTACAAATCTTTTACACATGAAATGATCATAATATGCATAGTTAAACTGTGTCGTCATAATGGGTACCATGACCATGGGGCGTATAGCATGGTCATATACGTTTAGTCACGTATGACCAACTGAGGGGCACAGGTCCTAAGAATAATTTTGAGAAATGCCTGATGTAAGAACGGCTTGTGTGATCATATTATAAAGTTGCCCCTCCCTTTCTTCTATAATTATATAGGCCTATAGTATACATATACACTGATTGTATGTTTGGTTGGTTCTTTCTTCTTCTTTTTTTTTTTTAACATTTGATTTTGGGGCACTTAATTATGCTTTCTCTGCTCGCCATGTCTCTTTCGAGCCACACCTTCCAAGATTGTTTCCATTTCTTGATATCCCATTTATCTTCTCCCTCCTCCGCTTTTGTGTTGCACTCTCTCTAAGTATACATACACGTATACACTTAACGCACAAACACACGCACACAACAACCCGCACACACGCATATTCCTTATCTCTTTCTCTCTCCCTCTCTTTCTCTCTTTCTCCTTCTCTTACTCCTCATCTCTCTTTTGCTATCCATCTCTAAGTATACATACACGTACATTTAACGCACAAACACACGCACACAACCCGCACACACGCATATTCCTAATCTCTCTCTCTCTCTCTCTCTCTCCCTTTCTCTCTCCCTTTCTCTCTTTCTCTTTCTCTCTTTCTCCTTCTCTTACTCCTCATCTCTCTTTTGCTCTCCATCTTGAAGTATACATACACGTACACTTAACGCACAAACACACGCATATTCCTCTCTCACACCTTACCCAATTTTCCTCTTAGCTCTCTCTCTCTCTCTCTCTATCTGTTTCTCTCTCTATATCTATATCTATGTATCTCTTTCTCTTTCTCTCTCTCTCTCTCTCTCTCTCTCTCTCTCATTCTCTCTCTCCTCTGTCTCTCTCTCTCTCTTTTGCTCTCCCCTGTCTCTAAAAAGTATACATACACGTACACTTAACGCACGCACACATGCACACACGCATATTCCTCTCTCACACCTTGCTCCATTGCCCCCATTTATCTCTCTATCTCTCTCTCTCTCTATCTATCTATCTCTCTCTCTCTGTCTCTTGGCTCACTCTCTCTCTCTCTCTCATTCTCTCTCTTTCCATATATATTATATATTTTTCTCTTGATCTATATATCTCTCTCCCTCTCCCCCCCCCCCCCCCTCATCTCAAAGGTCACCTGGGGTAACTGTCGTTGACAGTTTACCTAAGTGATCGATGCTCTCTAAGTGGGTATGGCGATTTTTATTAAGTATCACGGAGGTACTACCGACTCCTGCCGACGCTATAACCTTGGATGCTTATTATAACGAGAATAAGATCAAATGGAAATATACTGACCTGAAGATCGAGTCCGAGGGCCCTTTGTAATATATATTCGCCGTCAATAGAAGAGCTATAAATAGAGATCAGCGCGGTCATCATTTTTTATAAAACTGTCAATGGATATCTATATGAACATGAATAGTAAATGACTATGCATGCCATACATCGGAACGATGGGGTTTTAAGCGGAAATTGTAGACTCGATACTACACAAGAGAAATAAATGATAATGAAAATATTACCTTGATGTTTAATAATTTCGATAAGTATCTGTGTTTTATTTGAACAATCTGCGGCGATGAATGTTCCACAATAGCTTGCAAATGTCAGACCGGTGCTTTAGTCGCGATTTTAATCTCTAATTGGCATAGCCAGGAGCACCTACTCCAATAAAAGAGAGAGAGAGAGAGAGAGAGAGAGAGAGTAAGAGAGAGGGAGGGGGAGAGAAGAAACATTGGCAAGGTGCAAGAGCAACATTAAAAGAAGAAATGAGAAGTACCATAGCTATTAATAATGGGGATGATTTGTGAAGGGGTCGTTAATCTATAATACCCCTCTTTGTCACCCCCCCCCCCCCCCCGTTTAGTCATGTTTATCCATACCCCTCCCGCCCCTCCCCCATTCTCCGTATCTACACCACATACATGTATTGTATGCCTCAATATTTCTAACTGAATCATATTAAAGCAGTCTCCAATGCATTCGACATTTAGCGCCAACTTCCGACAACACCGCTTTTAGATTTTTTACCTTGAATAAATACAATATCCTTCTCGTATGCCCATTACACCCAGATCGCACTGCTGCGAAATTAAAACCTGAAAGTGAATAAAATTGAACCAGAAGGAAAAAAAATGAGCTTGAATGCCAAGTGTCCGACCGGCTCTGATTTGACCGTATCAGAACAAAGTAAGAAATATACAGAGATGATCCAAATTGTAAACACAGATATTTGATTGAAATATCCAATACAACTGTCACACATCGTTTTGCTAAATGAGGATTTAATGAAAGCGATTTGATATGCTCCACCATTCATTGTCCACGAACTCGTGAAACGCAATCTCGCAACCGTGAGATCTGATGTCTTGCCATTTAGCTATGGTGGATAATGAACAAATAAAGTCGACACATATCATTGGGGATTCACAATCGTCTCAATTCATACAAGGTTTCTCATATAATAGTTATTCCTTTCTATTTCGTCACGCTCTCTCTTTCAATCGTGTGTCTCTTTTCCCTTGTCACTTTCTCCCATGTACGTATCGTATTATATTACATTTATCTCTCTTTATCTCGTAAGCCCTTTTGCTCCCTTATACACGTATCAACAAGAGCGGTTTGTTTAGTTATCTAGGTATAATATGCACATAATACGATACGAAACATGCATACTCAACAAAATAGAAACACCACCAATATTTCTTTTTAATCAACCCTTTTTCTGTACCACGCTCCCGTGCAATGAAAGGGGAAAAAATAAGATAAATAGATTCAACCCATTGTAGCCAGGTGAACAGAGCTCCCACTATCTTCTGTTCCCGCTATTACAGGCCTTGCCATTGAACGGCATGGAGTCGTAAAGCCGTTCTTGTAGAAACAAAAAAAATACAGACGACTCATACCCGATGATAAACGATCAATACTCATATTTCCGTGATCGATATGCCCTTGTCAATTACAGGAAATAGTTTGTGACACCACGCACTATAATTTCCGGTAACTGACATACAAATCAACGCAACCGTCTGACATGTGCATGTGCAACTACAATGTTAATTACATTGATAACACAGTTGTACGGAACATGCTCCTGCGACGATTGCTCCGTAGTATAATATATGTTCATGTGTTCTACACTAGAACCGAATTCGTAACTACTACTTTGAATCGTATACTATGCTTTCTCTTACCTAAACCATAAAACTAAATTTAGTCTAAAATTACAATTGTAACCTTAATCCTAACGACCTAACCCTAGCTTCTTCACGAAGCTAAGCCCGGAGCAACTGACGCCTGGAGAAAATGTCGGAGCAGACGAAAGAGCACCTGCTAAAACAAAATTCAAATTGGACTAACATTCCTCTATTTGAAGATATTGAAGATATTGAAGATAAGGCTAAAGGAAATTGAAAATATGATTTGATGAGGTTCCATGAGGTCTTACTTTTCGTCCTCTTGATATTTTTGCAGGTATGATACACATTTCAGAATCACTTTAATATTGAAGAGTACTTTTTGGTTCTTTTTCCATTTATTTTGTGTTTTTTGTTATATCTCTTTTTCGTTTTAGAGCTAAAAAGTAAAGGATGTGGGGCTGTAGTTTCTGACTTTTCTCATTCCACTTTTCCCCGAATATATCATTGTTAGCGGCTGGCAGTTTTCGAAGGCCTATACAATAAGTATTTATTATACAGTGGTAGATTTGTGATGGTTTGGAGCAATGTCTGTGAAATTATAATCGTGAGGAACTTGTTATTCACTTCGTCAAAACATTTATACATTGTCAGTGCAGGAACACTAACAATACTTTATCACTGCTTCAATGGGAGCACGCATAAACGAATAATGACTCATTTTCACGCATCAACCTCCTCTATGTATCTTGTCAGTATCGATTCCTCATTGCATTTCATCAATAGCATTCGTCCTATCGATTCGAGCCGTCACTGATAGCCAAATCTGTGTCCACAGAGAATACACCAGTTTACAGTTGTGTGCGCCATTTTAAACAAAGCCAATGACCTAGAGGTCATGTATTTATGCGTAAATTAAGATTGCGCCCATGCAAATAATGATGACATCACTGCCTGCGCGCTGCGTTGTGCGCGCACATCATCATTTGCATGGGCGCAATTTTAATTTACGCATAAATACCAGAGGTCAGAGGTTATTGGCCCCAATTTTAGGGCCAATGACCCGAGGTCAACTGTCTGCGCATGCGAACTGATACAACTGTAAACTGGTGTATTTGGTATCAGCATGTCTTTGGTTTGGTGCATAGAACAAATTTGCGATTTCCTAGACCGAACATCAAAATAGGAATACACTTTACTTCGTGCATACCGACTCAAGTATTTAGTTTTTACCTAAACCTGATTCATGATTGATTCATTTACAAACGAGGCATATGTAATGATTTGCATTTAGACTTACTCCGTGTTATGTAATATATTTTGCCAGGAGGCCTATAAGAAAGTCGTTTCAAAATTACGATTTAAAAAAAAGAGGTGAAATGTAACGATTTAAATATGGGCTAAACCTGATAAACATTGAAATAAATGTATTGCGTTGAAATGTCAGCACACGACATTAATTGTCACTGTTAAAAGGTCCTCTTCTTCGCCGAAAGGTACTTGAGACTCTGAATAGAGTGACACAGTACCGTCTATAAAAATTCCGTTGCGTGGACGCTACAATTTGCTACTTTAAAAACAAAATCAGAATCAATAAATCACGTATACTTATTTCTTTGATAATAAAAAAACATACTATGGTCATGTCCAAGCTTGTATTAATGATGTCCATTCCGAGGCGGGTTTAGTATTAATTGAATTCTTATCATTAAAATTCCCTTAATATTCTGGTATATTATTGCACTTTTCATTCTCGCTTGAATCGTTCCCTTTAATAAGCTTCAGTAACAGTTTCCCAATTCTTCTCTTTTCACGGTACATTGCCCCATAGTTTGTGAATTTGCCTCTCTTCAATGAACGCTTGAAGTATTCCCATTCGCCGAGTCCTTCACCTTGGTCCCACGCGTTCCACCTTATGTCATGCTCAAGTTCCTATCCCAATCTCGGATTGTAAACGTCTTGCTCGAATGCAACTGAATCAATAGATTTACCTGTATAGATCTGAACAAGCATGGTGGTTTTTATTTACCCATATCTTAATCGATTGGTCCATTGCGAACGACTGGGTTTAAAAGATGCGAAAAATTCGCTTGGAAGGAAACAGTTTGTCATTAAACAAGTCCTCGCCTTTATTCATTATTAATCCATTTATTTGTTTTTGCGGGGGCAGAGGTGAGGATCGGTCTGAAATTGGGAAAAGGGTGGGTGCTAGAGTTGTCAGCCTCTTTGGATGTTACGCTTCGCTGTCTGTTATAAAAGTCTTTTAAAACTTGAACATGCTGAAAGAGAGAGAGGGGAAGAGGGAGGGAGCAGAAGGGAAAAAAAGAGAGGGTCATGCGAGAGACAGGGAGAAAATAGGGGCCGAGGTGTATAAACAGAGACGAAAGTAAGAATGAAATTGGGCACTCTTTCAAATATTAACAGAAGGGGGTCAAGAAACAAGGGTCTTCTTGTCTAAAACTGGGGATGTCTATTTCGTTTATATAACTTGACCTTTATCATGTTTCGTAAGAGGAAGAACTTGCACAATTCCACACGAGAACATTTATCGACCATTCCACAGGGTTTCATGCAAGCGTTAAACTAAAACAACTTCCCCCTACTGGACAATGAATAATCATTCTGCTGAGAGCAACAAAGGTGTTTAGTCAAAAATTGAACGTGTACCTAGAGCCATTTTTAGCTCTCAACATACTAATTCGTCCTTTCGAAGCGCACCCCAGCTTAGTTTATTTCGCTATCGAGACGGGATGTTCTTATTTCCTCCTTCAATTCAAGCAAAAAAGAACTTCCTTGAGAGTGAAAATTCGGTTTCAAGTTTTACATAATCATCCCACATGTTTCATTGCAGTTACCTTTTCAAGCGCCCCTTGACTCTGCGTTAAATAGTCTCAACTAAACTCGTTGTCAACGAAACAGAACTGCTTAACTTAACATACTGTGTGATCATCCATCAGGCGCGTACGCAGGGGGCGGGGGGGGGGGGGGGTTGAACCCCCCGTTTGGGTATTTTTTATGTGTGTATTTTTTTAGGAACCCCCCCCCCCCTATGGTATTTTTTTATTTTTTTTTTTATTATACCAGTGGCTGTCCTAAAAAAGTCAAATATTCAAATTTTGAGACCAAAAAAAAAGTGTCCTTTTACCCCCCCCCCCCCCCCCCCGCTTATTCAGCGGCTGGCTGAGTCGTTGCGAAATTTCGGCCCGATTTAAAAATGTTAAACCCCCCCCCCCCCCCCCACCCCCTTGAAAAAATCCTGCGTACGCGTCTGGTGATCATAGATAGGAATATTCTTTGTAACATGCGAATAATACAAGGGAGTTTTAAAGTGTGAAATATTTTCAAGTGATACCAAACTTTACTTTTCAGATGATTATTTCTTTCTTTCATTCTTTTTTTATTACTGTTTGCATTTTTCTCTCGCTTTCTCAAATTACCTTTTCCCCTTGCATGTGTTTTGTTGTTGTTGCTGGATACGTAGTAATCACTTTTTCCTGTCTCTTTCTCTCTCTCTCTCTCTCTATCAATCTCTCACCCCTTCGCTGTCAAATCTCACTCTCAACGTGTCCTAATGACATTACACATTAGAACAGACTATACCGATTAAGCCGTCTCCCGCCTATCTCAAGGCGAGAAAACACATTCGATTCTTGATGACGCAATATTTTCTGTGAGACGGGCTGAATTAAAGAACCGTTTTAGGATATTGACATTGGGACGCCAAAATGCTGATCGTCCTTCCTTCAATATTTACAATATTTCCCCAAGGATCGATCGGCAGTTTTTCTTACAGAAAATTCGTTGACTGTACTGAGATGTATTACTCCTTTGCATTTACATAGTTGCCGTTTCGTTATGGAAAGCACTTTCATAATTATAAAACAAAAGATAACAGGACCGAGAAACGTTAACGTGTGTCAGTATGATGATGTGATTGTAGAGTTAATACAGGTGAAGGGCGTCACTATTAGAGGCGCTTTTCCATCTCTTTTTCGCCTTTTCGGCTTTCTGTTTCATTTTCTCATGTCCAGAGACTGTGGCGTGGTATGGGGTTTGGGCAGGGAGGGGGAAGGGCTGGTCTTACTCGCTGTAAAACGAATTGTGAAATAGAACCATCGAATGAGGGAGGGGTTGGCAAGGGAAAAGAGTCGTATCACGTTTTTTGTTAACTTAGGCCACTCTCACCCCCCCCCCCACCTGTTTCCTCTCCCCTCGCCCCCTGCCTCCCTTTCTCCTCACACATTTACACACACAATGTTCCCTGTGTAAACACAATAATCACCCTGTCTTGGTGCGTGCACTCGGGCCTGACCCAGTCTCACCTAGTGTGAAACCGCGAGGAAAAACAGTGCCCCTGACGTTCTATGTTACGTCGAGAAGTCATTGACTCCTTTATCTCTTTAACATTCAGCGGACGTCGTGCAAAAACGTATTGAAACGAGAAAAAAAATCATGAAAAAGTAAAAAAGTAATTCATCAACGAAGCGGAGTGGAAGACAATTTATCTAAATAACTACAACGTCACAACCAAGCGTGATTTCTTTCCCGACCTTGATTCGATTGTGGTTGATAGCTCACTCAGTTTCTTTCGTGCTTTCCTGCTTGTTGTCATTGCATCTTGTTTCTTCGGTCAGAAGTTAACCAAGGGCCAAAGGGCATGTAATGTCTATCGCTTCTCTCCAAAAGTTCCCTATGCCCTACTTCAGAATGAACCTCAAAAAGCAGAGGATGCATGTAAGGCGAGGTGTTAAATGTTTCCTTCTTTTTCTTCTTCTTCATCATCTTCCTCTCTTTCTTCTTCTTCTTCTTCTTCTTCTTCTTCTTCTTCTTCTTCTTCTTCTTCCTTTTCTTCTTCTTCCAATAACATCATCTAGATTTGTTCGTGTTTTTTCTACATTGTTAGGATTATTAGATTCTTTTGAGTTGCATGAAAAAACACATTTACTCTAAATCTTGCCAAACACAATATTGATGTAACGTGGAAAGGTTCATCACTGATGCCAATAATTAACTGCTGCGCACACACGGCTACGAGGAAAAGACTTAAGCAAAATGAAGGGAAGTGGAAATGTAAATATTGCAGTCTCGAACGCCACAGACCGCGTTGTTCGGCCTGCTCTACATTTAAAATTGTATCACTCCCCTTGCAGCTCACGGTCAATACAGTGAATACAAAGCAGTTGAGGATTACCCTACGCTACTGACAAAGTGATTGTATTTAACATTTCTTCGGCAATGAGAACGTTCTGTACAGAGACGTGCCGGGGTAGGTTCACATCAGGGTTAGATCGCGTGATTCATTGCAGAGTGTGAACGATGCATTGTTGCATGAGTTATGAACGCGTCTGATAAAGCCTGACAAAGTAAATAGCTTTAAGCCCCACTGTACTACATGTAGCTACTTACTCCCTCTATATAGAAAACAATGCCTAATCGGTGACCATTGGTCCCCCATAATCTTCTTTTTCTTATTTTAAAATGAGAGCTAAGTTGATGAGATAACCACCTATCCAGTGACCTTGCCGGATGGTCTAATCCCTCCTATAAACTAGTACAGATAGCCTTTAAGATAACCTCGATTTTTGTTTTGTTTCCCTGTTTAATATCGGAAAATAAATTATTTCAGATGAAAACTCAACTAACAATACACTAAACGTTAAGAACTACATTATAACTAAGATTTGCCAAACAATTTAGGTAAGAAATATATGCTACCTGAGAAAACCTTCATTTTATCTCCATCAAGTCCTTGCCAGTTTGCCAAAACTTGTTCTGGTCCAAACTTCCGATCTTATTAAAGAGAAATAGAGAGACCCTTTCGTGGCTAATGTTATCGTTTACTAATGACCTTTTGTTTTAAATCAATGTGCAATAAGCGAGTGAAAGAATCAATGGAGGAAAGTATGGGTGACGAATGTACTTATCGACCCTTTCAAACTATGGAAAACAGGGGGAAGACATTCGCAAAAAAAGTTGGAGGCGCGAGGTGTAAATCGTGCCAAATGATTTTATGCTAACCTGTTGGACTCCTACACGAAGCGATGCAATTCAATAGACCTTCGACATTTCCTTAGGAAAATAAATCGACTAGAAAAATAGAGTTAATAATTCCGTAGTTAAAATGTGGGGTTGATTGTCTGAGTTTAAAACAAAAACAGTAATACTGGGACAGGAAAAATAGTTTTACTCAACGCGTCACACATTGTTATGTATAAATAGAGTGGGTAAAATGGTATAGTTACGATTGCATTTCGGTTGATTTCCTGTCGCATTCATGCATCAAAGCTTCCATGACATTTTGTCGATGGATACCATTCAATATCAAATTAATTTGAAATAAGAGAAAGAAAAGTCTCAAGTTCTGGTCATGGTGAAGAGACATTGTTTCATTTCTCATTCTTTCTATAATTATTATGTACAAGATTATAATTTCACATTAAAACAAAATCTTTTCAGACCCACTCGCATTGCAAACGACCAAGTGGTTCTTTAAAAAAAGAAAAAACACAATACCCATAATCATTTTCCGTACTTCATATTAAACATATTATTGACAATTTAAATAACAACACTGTTAATCTGATTACAGGGACAGGGCATAAGTAAGACGGTTAATGGTGTCAGAATTGTACCCGCTCACCTACTTTTAAGGGGCAGGAGACACCCCTCTCATCTATATTTATTAAGATAACTGATAGTTGGTAAAAATGAGAAATGACGTCAAAGTAAATGATCATCAAATTTATGTTTAAGCCTAAAATAAGGGGGTGAATATATTAAAATTTCTGAAATAAACACAGATTGTTTTTTGGAGACACGATATCTCTTTAACAGTATTAAAAAGAGGAAAATTCATCTACCTTTTTGCATTCGTTTCAATTTCACACTCCTATTTCCATAAAGTGTCATAATTCACGGGTACTGATTTGTTGTTGTTGTAATCTCTTCATTCCTGGAGTGAAAAACCCTGTAATGTCGAAGTGCAATTTATCACACTATAATGCTCGTAGAAGGATTATTGCCGACAAAATAAAATGGCTACAACCGGAAAAGGGAAAGGCATGCCTTATAACTAATACGCATGTACTATTTCCCCTGGACTGATACGAAGTGGTTTCCATGGAAACCAGAGGCAATCGTTTCGGCGAGGTGGTTTTGTATGCGATGAGTGAGAGCAAGTTTCCGTCATGGTCGGGTTTTCGAAATTGAATTAAAAAAATGATGGAGGACGAAGGCGTAATTCCGATAGAAGCAACACAAAATCTGGAGTGCTAAGGTGTCACTCATAACAGAAATGTGAAATTCTAGGATGAATTGTACGTTTGAAATCTAATAATTTGGTATGAACTTGAATGATTGAAGTCCCACAGGTAGCAGTATAAGATTCCCTTTTTTGATCGAGATGACCAGTGCCAAAAGTAGTGGAAATGGTGTTTTCTACAAATCTAGTCATCTAATATTAACTTGACTGATTGAAATCCTATAAGTAGGAGCATTAAATGCCCATGCTTGCTTGAGTCAAAGATAGTCATTCAACCGTGTCAAAAAAATAGGGAGAATGGTGTTTCCGACAAATATTGAAAAAGAATATTTCCTTGAAGGTGTATGCAACATGAAACAAATTGAAATGTATTGAAGCGTTCTTTTCATTTATTTCATTGCGCTGAAGCGCTTATCTACACTGTAATAAAATTGGGCAATATTTTCCAACGTTGTGCCAATAGTCAACCCAGCCATCTATTGGGCAATTGTTTCGTATTTTGCCCAACAGCTGGTTAAGATTTTCCCAACAAGTGGGCTACCATTATCGGGGAGTTGAAGGGTCATACACACTGTATCTTTGCCCAAATTTTGGTCAAAATACGAAAAATTATGCACGTGTAAAGTAGGGTACTTACGTTTACCAGTACCACTGGGCAAAATATGGCCCAATAGATGGTTGGGTTGACTATTGGCACAACGTTGGGCAACGTGTTGAAATAATATTCCCCAAATTTTTCACAGTGTACAATGTAGCTGTTTTAATGTCGTATGTGTTGGATGGGATCATGATTGGTACAAAGTGCCTAAAAGGAATAGGATCCATGCAAAATGTACGACGCTGTTGCCTCTTATGTTTCCAATCAAATAAGCAACGTATCAAAAACAATAATCAATTTCCGGCACGGCTGCCAAACCAGCTTTCATGATCTTCAATTAACTATCACTCCATATAAACCGTGTTGCTACCACCAAAATCCAATGATCTTGTACCCTTGCGTTCAGCGATGCATAAAGTAATCATCTCCGACCTTGCGGGATTCGCTTTCATGCTTTTGTTTCCGCCTGAAGCATCGGCGTGGAGTTTGATGGAAGTAGCCACAGGGTGGTGATAATGACCTCTAGTGGACGTAGAGTGACCATGAGAGGGCAAGGACATTGGCCGATCACGCCACCCGCGAGTAACGCAATGGTCAGCTTGCTCTCCCTGACCGCGCGCAGTCGTACTTCTGTGGTGATCGAAGGTGAATGACTTTTCAAGGTCATGGGATGGAGGGAGAGTACCCCTCCGGACACAGGAATATAAAATTACAGCATATGATTGTAATAAGTGCAGGACACTAATGCTAGACTGTGATTTGGTCCCTAAAATTCTCGACCGAAAGTCGGACACTTTAATCGCTAAATACTGTGACACGTCCATAACACGCATCATTAATGCCCATTGCACTATAGGGCGCCTTTTGAATGACAGAAAGAAAGGCTACGTGTACGTCAACAACTGATGCAAGTCTTTGAGGCCCCTTGTGAAGGTAACATCGTACAAGAACAGGGACCCGTTTCACAAAGCCTTTTTTCAATGACAAATGACAAAAATCAGCGACAAATCTGCTGATAACCAATCAGAAGCAAGGATTTCAGTAGCTAAATTGTCATTTGTCACTGGTGAAAAGTTTTGTGAAACGCCCCCCTGATTGCAAAGAAACAGTCCAAGTTTACTTACCTGCGTATGGGCCAATAGCGCTGTTATTAACGCGGTCTAAATGACAAACCCTGTGCAATGTGTTTTAACCCAGTAGCCCAGTACACACTGCGTCATTTATTTGACGTATGATTGCGTCAGTGACCGACGTGGCCGTCTTTGACACCCAATATGAAATTGACATTATACCGTCAGCGAATTCAAAATGAACAGAGCAGACTCTACCTCTCTTCAATGATTGGCTAATGCATGAATCGCCTCCTGAGGATTGGTTATTGCGTAACATTTTTTAAATGACGCCTCGTATTCTACGCGCATCAGTGCCTGAGTTGTTTTCCAATAGCATATTTAGATTGACCATGGCTGATGGCAGGGGCGGATCTAGCTTTTTGCTAAGGGGGGGGGGGTTGACCAAAATAATGACGATGCGGAACATCGTCCACGAGCCGCGAAGCGGCGAGCCGATTTTTTGGGGGGTGTTTATTTGAACCCCGTAAGTGATGTTTTCCTGGCATCTATTAACACAATGGAGACCATAAAAAGCAGTGCATGATAACGTCTTTTTAAATCAAGTAACAGTTTAATACACAGTTATATCCAGAGTTATCATGTGTTTGGTTAAGTTACCAGATGAGTTGAATATCTTCTCACGATATTTGCACTTGAAAGGGTTTCTCTTCAGCGTGCGTTCTTTTTTCTTTCTTTTTTTCTTTTTTTTTCCTTTTTTTTTTGGGGGGGGGGGTTAAACCCCCTACCCCCCCCCCCCCCGTAGATCCGCGCCTGGATGGTATTCAGAATGGTAGACATCACCTTTAAATGTCTACTCCTTCTCACACTACCAGCCTTAAGTCGGAGCGGTCCGTCATATGGAATAAATATCTAAGCCGTCGGCTCTGTGTAACTACAAGCTTGTAATAAGAATTTCGGGCTTGGAGTAATTTGTCCGTGAAATGCATTTATCAAATTATGGAGATGTTTCTCCGATGCCTAATCCAACCCGCACCACATCGAGCCTTTTCTTCTTTCAATATTTTTGTTTTCTCTCTCCCTCTCTCCCTCTCTCCCCCCTCTCTCTCTGTCTCTCTCTCTCTCCCTCTCGCTTCCTCTCCCTCTCTCTCTCATTCGCTCCCTTCCTTCTCTCTCTCACTCTCTCCCTCTCTCTACTTTATCACCGCCCCCTCCTTTCTTCTTTCTTCCCCCGCTCACTCTCTTTCTGTCTTCATTTCTTTCTTTATTTCTTCATATCGTTCTAACTGTTTATCTCTTCTGTTCTTCTGCTTCTATATATCGTTATTTAATACAGCATTTTCAACTGGGGTGCTGCAAGATATCTTTAGAGGTACCGCAAAAGGAATTCAGTAAGCCTATATAAAAAAAATGTATTTTGGAATAACTTCAATTTCGTTTTTTACCACCTTCGTTCGTTTCACTCCCTCACAAAATGAGCTATGTTTTCCTGTTTTCGGCAGGAAGATGCCCGCATACATTATTGAATATCTTACATGTACCCAGTGTGCTTTAATTCCATTTCTACCATTATAAAACGGTCTTCTTTATTGTTTGCTCGCTTCACTCGTTCACAAAATTTAGAAACAGATATGACCGTAGGTATGCATACGGCACTAGACGAGCGGCAGAGTGATGCAACATGTATCTTCTGTGATAAACTTGGCATTTGGGTGACGCGAACTTTGTTTTCTTCTTAAAAGGGTGCCATGAATTGAAAAAAAGGTTGGAGAACGCTGATTTAATACATCAGCTATCTACGCTCCCGATCTCTTTCTTTCAATTCCAAGTCCTTTAAAATACTCTTTCTGTTTGTTTCTTCCTGGCTCTTTTGTCTCACTTTCCTTCTCCTTTCTCACTATTCCCCTTTCCCTCTAGCTCAGTCAATAATCGGCCTTCATGTTTTATTCCTTGCCAAAAAAACAGAGCGTGATTAACTCAGAACACTTTTTCTTCTTCGTTTTCCTTTTACACAAAGCTCCCTGCTATGAAATTCGATTAAACGCATGAAGCTGGCCTTGACGCAGAAGTACTCAAGACAAATGCTAGGAAGTACAGTAGAAATACGAGCTACGTTCGCCTTTTTTACTTGCATAATTTGCATGCTCTCAGTTAGAATGTACATTTACACGCCATTCGCCACTTAATTTGTCACCTTTTCTCGTGTTTGTCGTTTATTACGTTAGCAATACAAATGATGGAGTAGATTAACGCGCATGTTTTGAATGCAAATCATTTAAACAAAGTATCTTATTTGATAACAGAGTGTTTAACAGGTATAAGGAGCGTGCCTGGGAATATTAAGTAGGCGTTTTGAATGCTTTTCAGGCATCAAGACTCGGTTAACACGGTTAAAATTCCAAATGATTGTCGGTTATTTGGAGTCACGTTCATGGATATGTTTGTGTTTTTTTGGGGGGGAGGGGTGTTAAACAAAATTAGCACAACCCTATCCCTATGCAATGTTGCAAAGTTTGTTTAATAAATCTATTTGAAGTCATTTTCAATGTCAGTGATGGCGTAGCTAAGGGGGCAAAGGGAGCACATGTTCTTGCCCCTTCCACCCCCTTTGCAAAATGACATACAAGGAAAGAGTTATAGGAAATGGAGAATGGTAAAGAGATCGTAAAATGGAGAGAGTACGACCCTTCCACACACTCCGCTTATAAAAAAAACCCCAATATACTGTAACTGTTCAGATGAGATTTCTGGACTATATCTACTTCATTTCTTCTAGTTACAACTAATTAGTTGCGGCTTTTATCTGTTTTGTTTTTGTTTTGATTTGTTTTACATAAAACTACTACATCATTGCAGACCATCAGGGTATTCAATGCCTTTTCCATTAAAGGTACTATGTCCCATTTGCAGGCCAAAAAAATGAAAAAGTTAAATTCCAACTGCATTTGAAAGATAATAATTATTTAGAACTTCCCTAAAAAAGGTGGGGCTTGAAAATGTCTTCAAGTGGGAAAATAATCACTATTAGTCGTCAAATCGACTTTAGGGCTATAGAGCCCAAAAGTAATAGTCTTGATTTTCAGACAATTGTACCGAATGGTCATACGTTTTATGCTGCGCAAAGATTCAATCAGTTTAATCTTGGCCATCACAAGAAGTGGGTTATTGATGTAGACAAATGCTCATGTACCCTTTACAACTCTTTTCATGTATGTTATTACCAAAGAAGAAAAAAGCCAGTCAGTCACTCAATAGTGTCTGACAGTGAAGTCTAGCAAGTAAACGGGTTTCCTTGCATAATTTGAATATGAGGACACTGATAACGTTTAAATTTCACAGATAGGACATACATGACATATTCATAATTCTTGCAAAGTTCTACAGAATTTGAGGTTGGCTGCAAAAGGGACATAGTACCTTTAACTTATGATTAAAGAAATCCATTGACTTTTTCTTAAACAATCCATTATAAGATGAGGACTGTAGGAAAAAAAAGGATTATTGATAATAGCCTGTTCTTGTGTAACGTGTCTAACAATATGATAGAGTCGTTATTGGTGCACGGTGCATTTCAAAGAATTCCCCAGCTAGGTACCCACCTAAATCACCTGGGTCGAAAGTGGCAATTGTCGATGGGACCCATCCACTAGACCACAACACCTCTGGTACCATCAGGTTATTTTTAGTCTGTAATACATTATCGTTTTCAGGCTCTACTCTTGTGATTACTTTTACTCTAAATTGCCTCTTCTTTGCTAATTTGATCAGAATCTTGGCCGTATTCAATTTGCAGCCACGACCTATTTCCCCATTTCTCGTTTCCCCTCTTATTGCAGAGATACCTCTTCCTATGTGCTTCTCCACTTATACGAAATAGAATGAATGAGCCCTTCGGTTATCTGACCTAAATCTTAACAAAGAAGAAACTTACATACTTAGTTCCTTTTTCCTCCGCGCAGAAGACATCATCATTTCTGACTACTTGCACTCTTGCGTCATTACGTTCTTAACATCGACTGCCGAAACTCACACCCACGAAGTACTTTAGTTTGAACATCAATACACACACAAACGTACATTAACCCTATAATGTTTCTTGATCGAGTTGGGGGGGGGGGGGGGGTCAGGGGCTACTGTTATTAGCATTGATGTGGGTTTCCTTTTACCACATGCAATCTCACTATCTTCATCTGGATAAAATTTGTTCTGATTGTTTTTTCAACGAGAAGGCACAAGGCCCTACATAATTACTTTTTTAGGAAAACAGGGCGGGTATCGGGAAAAGGGTTTCGATGGCGGCACATAATTTGCAGGACATCTCAATTCGGTGTGTGGGGGAGGGGGGGGGGGGGTTGCTGCAAGGGTTTGTGTCTTCCTTGCATGTACCCCCTGCACATGAGCACATGAACTTTCGCTCAGTTACGAGCCAATTTTCCACTTTGAAATATAAACTGACAAAGTACTTTACTTTCGACACTAAATACGCGCACGGACGTGTATTGAACTTTTAACATTTCAAGAAATCGGTCAAAGACCAGGAATGTTACACCTCATGAACCAGACTCTTCCCTCGAAATTTGCTGCCACGAAGTACTTTACTTTGAACAATGAATACGAGCACAGACGGATATTAAAGTTATATCATTTCAGAACAACGAAATAAACCTTCTTATGCCCCTCCCCACCACCCATGTATGAACCCGGTGTGTGAAACGCTACATAGTTGGCAGCTCGGATATGACTGTGGTAGTCACGTCGAGGGCGTGACGGACATGAGCATTATGCGAAAATCCACAATTATCTTGACTATTAGTTCTTATCCATTAACAGGTATGTTTTTCAAGGCGTGCGAGAAAGGGTGGACGGCTTAGGGAGGGCTGAGGGGCGGAGGTGTCTAGGGACACGGGGCTTATCAAAACATGACCCCGTTCTGGTACTTTCAGCTACATTAGAAGGTAACATGAACAGACGGATATTAGCAGGCAATTATGTTTTCACGGGGAATAAAGGGGCGGAGTAACGGGATGAAGGAAGGGGGGGGGGGTGCGGTGATAATTGCACCATACCCTGACCCCATTCTTGTACTTTCACCTAACATTAGGTAGTAACATGAACTAGAACATTGGACATTCAATCACACGAAACTCTGTATAGACACGTGACCGCCCTCAACCTAATCACCTGTCACAATAATACGAAACAGAATTATAGATACACCATGGATGATAGAGGGCGTTTTGTCTCTTTCTAAAGTTGTTCTCTTTGTTAATGATGTGGCTGATAATTGTGCTTTTATCATAGATAATAAATAAAACTAAATAATGATGATGAGTGATGACGTGCGGAATTTCGTAGAGGACTTGTGAAAGTGTAAGGGCATTTCTTGTTCTACTTTTACTCTCACCATGCCAGTCTAGAACCTACGACTTCAAAACATATCCGTGGGGATTTATGATTTAGGAACCATGATTTGACAGAGATTACTGGCGCAACGTATCGGTTTTGAATTTGGAACCTTCAAGTTCAAAGATTCGATCAAATGAATCATTCGTGCCAACTTTCAACACTGATCAACTAATGTAACTGGTCAAATCGAAGAAAAAAAAAATTTAAAGGAAACAAATTTGACGAAAGTTTTTTCTGAATTTCCTTCTTATCAAATATCAATATTTTTTCCAACGACTTCATTGAGACAAAATCGTCTTTCCAGCTTTTGGTCGTGGCACTTCAGATCTCTTGAAAGCTTGATAAATAAAGAAGTGGAAAATGTTCGTCACGTCCTGTTTTATTTGCGCTTAGACCTGGAAGATATCAGTCCAAATTAATCAAGCTAAAAGCCAACCTTTCCTGTTGACATAGATGTGCAAATTATATTAGAAAAGCTTCAGCGCCCATAGATATCTTCATCGGGAACCTGATACGCTATAGTTGGCCCAGAAAATTGCCCAGTTTGGCGGAAAAATATGGAAGCAATGATAATTTGTAAAATGAAAGATGGGGGATGACTAGTTACTTAACCAACCGGGAGCGTGACATATCAAACATAATAACCCAGAGCCATTACGATAAGAGTCTGTCTTTTACAGTGTATAGACATAAGGAGACAGAGAGGAGGTGGGGTGGAGGGGGAGAGGGAAGAGGGGAAGGGAGAGAACGGAGAAAATATATAAAGGGGCAATGGATATAGAGAGGGAGAGCGGGAGAGGAGGAGAGGGAGGGGGGCAGAGAGAAGGATAGTGAGATGAGAGGAGACAATGATTATGGGATTATAGGATGTGATATGATGGAGAGGTCTACAAAAAGGGCCGGATGACGACGACCTATTTTCAATAAAAATGAATAAAAATAAAATAGCAAGTAGAAAGAGTTGAAGAGCAATGGGTGTAACGTAAAGCAAGAGAGAGAGAAAGAGAGAGAATTGTGCTTTTTGCTAGGAATGAACGGAGAGCATTCGTTGAAGACATTTAGGTCATTTCTTATATCAAACGATAGATGCATCTAAAAAAAACAGTGAGGATGGGAGAAACAAACGGAAAGAAAGTCCGAACTATAAACCTCGACTGATCACACTAATGCATACCGCCAATTGCAAAGATGACATGCCTCTAAAAGCTACGTGAATGACTCCTTAACCTACATCTGAAGTGGATATATGGGACTAGACCACGGCTTGCTCGGGGACTCGTCGATGAAAGGTAGAATATCCTATAGGAGCCAGATTTCTTCGAATGCACAGAAAAGGAACCTGGGAAAGTTTTGGTGCCAAGTCGTTGCGCGTAACAGTGGCTGCAATATATGAGACTACAATAGCTATGTACTTTAGTCGTTCCTGACTCAGCAATGTTGTTGGTGTTGTTGTTGTTTTAGTTTATAGGCGTTTGTCATTCAGAAGTGAATATTTACGCCTCTTCTCTTAGAATTTGTTTTCCTTTAAAATTAGTTTTTTTGTTTTAATATATAGATTTAGATAAATTGAATTTTTAAAAGTTAAACCGTTTATGTTGAAGAATTCAGTGGCTGGCGAGCAAAAGGCCTATTGGCTATATAGGACGCCCAAGGACCAGCTCGGACACGGTACATTGTGTCAAGCTTCTCAACTCAGCCTAATACTGAGCCTAGGCCCTCCGACGTCCACCAATAAGTCTTGTCGTCTCCACCGCGTTTCTTCAAAATTTTGTCCGAAAACCAATAAGGAAAAATAACATATACATGAAGATTCTAAACGATTATATAGGCAGTTCTCTCTTCTATATTTTTTTCTTTTTTTTCCTTTTTCACTCTTCTTCTCTATGTAGATAGATCTAGGCTCTGCTCAAGGCTTTAGGACTTTAATATAGTTAAAGTGTCAAATTAGAGTATGTGCTTGCAATCTATACCTTTTACCGGGAAATACACTTCGGTTTGATTTTCTTAAATGTTAAGTTTGTGTATTGGATAATATGGTGTGATTTTGTTGAATCACAATTAGCACACAACTCTTCTATTATTTATCCTCCAGTATGAGTTTAAATTGCATGTTTATCATGACAAACTTTATTGTGATCATATAACTCCTTAACACTTTGCATTTATTTTAAACATATATTATCGATTTCACAACTTATATCGTCAACACCACTTCTATTTCTAGTCATTACGATTGACATGAATTTTAACTCGTTTTTTTATGCACCCTATATTATGAAACATGATCAAAATTGAGAATATCTCAGTATTTTCCCAAAGCGGTCATCAGTGTTTGCTCATGCCCCTGAAGAAGCTGCTAAACTTGGAGAGATCGATTGTTCCTGTGAGGGGGTTTCCCGTTAAGAAGTCCACCACGTCATTTTTTTCTGAATTATTCTCTCATTTCCTTGTTCGCAATCCATCAGAATCCTTCAATTTGCTTTCGGTATATTTCTTAAAACCACCGTGACCAGATCGAGCCGAATTTCAAAGCATGATCGATTATTCCTCTCTCTGAACCGCCCCAGATTTTCTAAAGTTGAACATGCTTACAGATTCCTCGTCTTCGAAGAATATAAGCCATTAGGTAGAAGGTAAATCGACTTTTGAGGGGCGTTGTAGGATTCTTTTTCATTGATAAATCCTTATTTGAGCCCTTAAGGAAATTAGTTTTGTTTACATTTAAATGTTGAAATATATGCATGTATTTTTTATGCATCTGAAAGACCAAATAATCGAATGATTCCTCAATGTTTTTTTCAATTATTATTATCATCATCATTATGTGAGCCTACATAATTATACAACTGTGATGAACACATGTGCATTGTTTGCTCTGAAATAACTCTTATCAAGATTCAAGTGACTAAAATAAACTCGGAAACGGAGGATAAGAATACATCTCTTTTCCGTTGTTCTAAATTATTTTGATACGTATATATTTGGTAGCACAAGAATAGATTCGTAATCGGGGTTTATCAGACATGTATTGAAAGTTGAACCGTTTCGAGATGAAATTGATACAACAGCAGACTGTGCTTACGTCATTGTGGGAATCAAGAGTTTATACAAATATAAGGCGTTGCAAATAGCTAGAGAGACCCCTCTCCCCCTCTTCTCTCTCTCTCTCTCTCTCTCTCTCTCTCTCTCTCTCTCTCTCTCTTTTCCACCCTCTCACTTATTATCTTCTTTGCTCATTATTGTTATCAAACTTTCTTTCTTTCCATTTTTGCGTCAGTCCAACAAACTTAGTTGGAAGTAGGCTGTGATTACATATTCAAGGATTACAATAACTACAAATATCATGTCCGGTCAATAATTGTGTCCATTTGTTGTTCAGATGCACACCTTAATTCTTTTCTATTACCATCTCAGTCCTCTCGTTTTCCAGTTACATTTATTTATTTATTAAAATGTAGAGAACTCACACGTTGTCCATTACACAGGGGTTACGCCATAATGATTTTATTATAAGTTCGTCACCTATTGGCCCCAATGCTAATAATCATCTTAATTAGACGCCGCACGCTTTATGTTTAATTCTCACCTGACTCTAATCTTTTACCCCCAATTTTGTCCGACTCGTAATGCATTGACCCATTTACTAGGCCAGAACAATCATCTAAAATGGTAAGAGACTTTATTGGTTACTGATGAGGTCAATTGAGAGAGATAGGGTCATCAGGAAAATGACCTACAAACCAACCGTCCTATTTTCACAAATTGAGTAGGAACTATCAAGCTGTACACATTGGGGTCATGTTGGGGGGGGGGGGGGGGGGGGGAATAAACCCCGGTTTGCCAATGGAGCTACATACTCTATCTTTCTCTTCCTCTTTCTCTGTCTCCATCTATCTTTATTTCTAACCACCCCCCCCCCCCCATCATTTTCTCTTACACTGGTTCTCTTTTGAAAACCTATACCCCTCCCCTCTTGTATTACCTCATTCTATCCTTCTCCTTCTACTCGGTCTCTCTCTCTCTCTATCTCTCTCTTCCTCTCCTAGATCAATCAATCTATCTATATATTTATATACCTTCTTTCCTACCACTCTCTTTCTGCATTATCGTTATAATTTCCTTCTCAATCATAGATACATCTTTACAAACGTTGAATCTTAATTTCCATGTCAATCTCAAAACTGAACAAAATCGTACCTTGACAGGTTTGTACCTGGCATGAAAACATGCCAACCACTTGCGAAACGTTTTAAAGTTTTATCAAATATATGAAGCAAATTCATACCTAGGGGCAAGGTTTATATTATGAGATTATGGGATTTTCCTCCAAATCCATGTGTTTATCTATGTCAAGTATTTCAGTATCTTACCAAAAAAGCCGATGAAATCTAGAGATCACTAGAAAATATTGTTATTAGATAGATTAATTTGAAGTACATGTTTGAGAGCTGTCGTTCTGTAGCAGAGTAACTACACACTAATTCCTGAATTACATATAAACTACTGCTTTACTCGTCATTCGCAATGATTGCATACATAAACGGAGGTTGCTATACACAATGTAATATATCAGTGGCGCAGCGACGGGGTGCACGGGTCATGTGCCCTCCGCACTCAAAATTGCGAGAAAAACGTCGAGAAGCGAGAAAATAACCAAAGGAGAGGGCAATAGGGAACGTAAAACATTACTCTACAATGCTGCCTCACTCCCTCTTCTTAATCAATAACCCTCTTAATTTGCCGCCCAAGCCCCCCCCCCCCCCCGTAATAATTTTGCCACCTCAATCGCTAGTATACATGTAGCTTGATATTTCCGCAGAAATGTATGTATAGCTTGGTATTTAAGCAGAAACCCTGATTAATTCTGGTGTAAGTCTTTTAAAAAGGCTGATTATATACGTTATACAAAATTCTTATTTTCAACCCCCCCCCCCCTTCCCCTTCCCCCCGAAAAAAAATGAAGAAAAAAGGAAACATACAAACAAATAACGAACACCCTCATTGAAGAATAGTCAAATGTAATTTACGCAGAAGAGAAAATAAGTCAAATTAATTCAACTGAATTTGTGACAACAGGATTATACGAGAACGAGTGGGTGCAAAGGACCGTATCATTTTACAATAAATGATCATTCATTTCGATTTGTGTTCTTTGTTTTGTTTGTTCTTGTATATTCCTACCCCCCCCCCCCCCCTTCTTTCGATTTCTCTCTCTCTCTACAAGAGTAGGATCCCTAGATTTGGGGACCGGGTCAATGATGTTAAAGGCCCCTGGGTAAATCGAAGCCGACTCCATTACCCCTAAGCCCATTTAATCATCAAATTTACTTTCTGCCGTATGCTGTCGCGTTTTGTTCACAATATTATTATATTATTCCACCACTGCATGCCCTATGCATCAGTAATATACGTCGGTCACGAGGCTGCATGGCTTTCTTGAAAAGCAGGTCCACTGGCCTCGAGTGGAACTGAATGAAAATACCCTTTTGAAAGAAATCATGAAGAAATAAATAAATACAAATAAAAGAACCGAATCATTACTGACTCCGAACCGACCAATTCTTGATTTTTCGGGGAAATACAATTGTTCGTTCGGTCTTTAGACGGTCTCGTTGACGTGACTGTGACATCACATGAAGGAGACAGACACCAGACCGAGCAAAGACAAGTTACGTTACACCGAATTGTCGGTGTGGAGTCGGTGTGGAGTCGTTTTGATGGTGTGACTGAGGTATTGCCCACCAATTGCAAAATGCGGACTCACTTTGTAACTTCCTATTTGATAAAAGGATGTGATGCTAAAAATGGAAAGGGTCGAATATATACACCCCCTCATCCCACCCGTCTGTCTCTCTCTCTCTCTCTCTCTCCCTCCCTCCCTCCCTAATTTGGTCTGTATGCCTGTCTCTCCCTTTCTCTCTGTCCTTTCCTACTCTCTCTCTCTCTCTCTCTCTCTCTCTCTATCTACCTCTCTCCGTCTCTCTCTCTTTATTTCTCTCTCTCTCTCTCTCTCTCTCTCTCTCTCTCTCTATCTCTCCCTCTCTATCTCCCTCTCCCCGTCTCTCTCTCTCTCTCTCTCTCTCTCTTTCGCTCGCTCTCTCTGTGTATAGCTTTCATGCCTGGGGAGATAATGGATTAATTAAAGCTTTGTTTACATTGCCAGCTATCAATCACGTGCCGATACCTGGTTTTGAGTTTCCACTTTTCTACCAAATTGGCGCCATGAATCCGCTCGATCTACTTGTCTTTATATACCGTTTCCCAGAGGTTCGCTACAGTCATGTATTAAGTAACCTGAGTTTAATTCATTGTCAGGTAAAAATAAATGGAGTTCATGATAAAAGGGGCTCATTACAAGGTTTTATATACAGTAAGATGTGCGACAAAGAAAAGGCAAAAACAAGTTCGGGGATATATTTCATCCACGTGTGCAGAAATATTCTACAGTCTTGACCGTGATGACGATAGCGGACTTAAAGCAGACTGCAATGTTTGAAACTTGTTGAATTTCGTGTCATTGTTTTACTTTTTTTTAAGGTACAAGTGTAATAGGTGTGCCATGTAAGGAAATGAGAAACAACGATAACAATTATCTGAATAGAACGCCAAATTGAGTCCAGTGTTGCAATTTATTCTCCCATATAAAACAACTGCCAACTGTTCATGTTTATGAAATTCGATCAGTATATTCACTCGGATTAATATGACACTTGCGATAATGAAAAAAGGTTAACAGATCGGAGATACACAATCATGTGCGTGTATCTACTCTTTATAGCTTTTAGTAATATTATATGGTAGTGAAAACCAAATTTTAATAAATTTTAATGTGTAAATGTTTCATTTGTCGTGTTTAAATGTTCTAACATGATAAAGTTTCGTTTCTGTTTTTTTCTTTCTTCAATGCTATGCTGATTCGATACCAATGTCGGGTTACTTCTTCCCCTATAACCTATTTCACTGCAACTTCGCATAGGTTTTTAAGAATTCGTAAAGATAATTTTCCTTTTTGTTTTCGTTTCGCTTAATATCCAATTTACTTTCTCCTCTAATTAGTTTGACATTGCTATCTTGATATAAAGATCTCGCTTAAACTTATTTTCCTATTTCCTATACCTTCCATCTCAAAGAACAGGAGTAAAACAAACACAAATGAAATCTACGTTAGGGGGTGGGGGTGTCATTACGGATTATCTAGTTGAGAGCGGAATTTGCACCCTCTAAAACAATCCACTTACAAATTATTAATTCAAAAGTGCCTTTAATCTCCCTCACACGATCCTCACCAAACATTCATCTATATCATAGTGATTACATGGGGGGCCGTCCTAACAATTTATGATATCTCATTTCACGCAGACGCCCTCTGGCAAAACACGCATCTCGCCGTCACCCTCATCTCCAAAAATGTTGTTGAAATTCTATGCAAACATCGATTGGTAATTGAAGTTATGATTTTGAGAAACGTTATGAGAGACGGACAGAGAGAGGGAGAGGGTGAGAGAGAGAGAGAAAGAGAGAGAGAGAGGGGGGGGGGGGGAGGGTCTAAGCGCATTATGTTCTAAACAAAAAAGGGGACCGTAGAGGGAGGATAGAGAGGGATGGGGTGCGAAGGGATAGAAGGAGAGAGAAATAAAGAGTGGGAAGAGAGAGGAGAAATAGTAATGGGAAAAGAGGGAGAAAGAGAGAGAGCGGGGATGGGATGATTAAAGAGGGACAGAGAAAAGGAAGAGTGAGAGGGGGAATGAGAAGGAGAGATATTTAATAGAGAGAGGAGGAGAGAGAGAGAGAGATAAAGATAATTTGAACAGAGAGAGAGAGAGATAAAGAGAGAGAGCGAGAGATAGATGGAGAGAGATTACTTTTACGTGAGTTATAGATACATTTCCATTAACGTTCATGTTTGCATGAGATCGCCACGACATATCTATGTTGTGATATCATGATTTGATCTATCTGCATCAGACAGGTCTTTGTATATCTTACTCTCATCCTTAGTCCCGAGATGAAATAATATGATAACAAAAAAAAGCGGTGGTTCACCCTGTGTTTTACGTGTCTATTTCATGCTTTTTTGAAAGGCAAATGCAAACATATTTACATTGAGCTTGTAAGCTATTATTATACGTCTAGAAAAGGTGACATAATAAGCTCAGTGGTTTGAGTGGTATTCTTGGATTTTTGAGCTTGTTCGATACCCATGCTATTTCCATCGTCTTCCAAAGGCCATCAAGGCTTCTGTGTCTGTCTGGAGCCAGTATGTATTCAGCTTAAATACTTCAACATCGAGTTAAATCATCCCAATTATTAACCTATCACTGCTCAACATTTTTTAAATATCAGAATTATTTCTTCCAAAATAATAACTTTGAAACGAGAAATGATATAGAACTCTATGTTAAGTTTAATGTTACGTGCATACCACCGGCAGCTTTATGCCAAGATTAATATTCATTCCTAGAAATAATCATGAATCATAACTTTTAATGATATTGTTCGCCAAGGGGTAAACGACTATAGTCTTCAATCATGCTGACTTTGGTGGCTAATGGTAACGGAGGACCATTTTTTTGACATGGAAATCATACCGAGGATCGCATCAATATTACTTGGAAAACACAATCCTCCTTCGGGTAGTGACCTATAATCAGAAGATTATGGATGTGCATCTTGCATCTAATGTTCCACCATTGAGCTTTGGTTGCCCACGGCAACAGAAGAGAAAAGCTTGAAGAATTCAAATTGGGTGTATAATAGGTATGGCATTATCCATTACCCGCGGTAACAATCATTTAAAAAATCTTCCTCCATTTACGAATTCCATAAATGGAGACGGATTTTATTTTCACCGGTTATCCTCTGGTGGCAAAGGATCGCTGTTTGGGTTCGCATCTCTCGTGATGCATCCTGGGTATTATCATTGATGGGCACTGGTGCTATGAGGGAATGTAGTATTATACCCTGTAAATGAGTGCAGACTTTACAATGCCACTGATCATGCTGATTAACTCTCGTCTCTTCTCCCTCTCCATTTCCTTGTCTCCTTTTATTTCGATTGGGGGCGCCCCCCCCCCCCCACCCCCTCCAGTCGCTTCGCCACAGTGTCTATCAACGATTGTAGCAAAGTTCACTGTGCTCACTCTTTTATTCTGGTTATGAACCAAGAGCGAAAGGTGATGGATGACCGTAAGTTCGCCTCGGGATGGTCCACCATTTTGACTCCCGTATCCCATGGTTACAAAGGACCAGTGATTGGTGTTGTTGCCATGGGTAACGAGCTGCAGGCGTGGAGGGCTCTCTTTAATCTTCCCAGAGGAACAAGACAATCCTCCGCCTGACCAGTGACTAATCTCACACCTCATTGGACAAGCCTTAAATCAAATTCTTCAACACTTGGGAGCATATTGAAGGAAAGAGAAGAAAAGAGGACTTTGGGTATTCTTATTCTGACTCGTGTCTTCTATTTTAAGCTTCAGAGTGTGTACAGATTACAGATGCTAATACCGGGTCTGATCAGCTTGACCAGACTGGCTTTTACCGCATAAATAGATACCTGGAATTGCGAATTCATTTTTATTCCAGTTTCGCAGGCTGTTGATGAGATTTAATATAAAATAAATAAAAATTCGTTCTAGTCTTCTACTTCAATTATTTATTTTGTCATGTATTACGACTTATATATTTTTGTTTAATCATCTTATTTTGCTTTGTTTTATTTGTTTCTCTTCTTCATTAATTTCTACCTTTAACCGGCATTTTCTCTTACACATATACCACCCATCTTTGTATCTCTCTCGTTCGCCCCTTATTCCATTTCGTTCTGTGTTGTTTGCTCCCCTCATCACAAATGATAATACCACATTCGGACTACTGAGACGTATTGTTGAATATACCTGAACTCTTTTAATACTACCATTAAATACCCCAGGTATCAGACGATATTGGAATCGCTTCTCTGTTTGCATCAAAATATTGTTGTTGTTGTTGTCTTTACCTGCAACGTGCTTTAACACGAGTAGGAGAGTAATACCATTAAAAACACGTTTACTCTTCGGAGAGTAAAACAATTAAAAACATGGTTACCATTTTGACAGACATGACGCCTTTGGTCATTCGCTTCTTCCAAGTTACAAACTATGTAAATGAAGTTATCTTCAGTGCGTGCTTTAGAATTGTTAGTGCGCAATCAACTCTGTTTCCGTTTTTCTTCCAATCGTTGAGTCGCCAGCTGAAATCCTATATATCTTCGTATGACACGCTTCAATGGGGCGGGAAAGCGGAACATCCCCATGGGGTTCAGGGTCCGAATCGTTTAAGTATTGCCATGAATTCGTAATTTCCGCCGACAGTTACATTGTAATCACAGCTCTCTTTCGATTTCCTTGCCGTCCCAAAATTCGTGTACATTTATTTCTTTTCTTTTATTGTCTTCGCATTGAATTTGTCTTTTGTATAGATATTTCTCCATCTTCTTCTCTTTTTCTCCTCCTCCTCCTTCTTTTTTTCTTTTTCTTCTTCTTCTTCTTCTTTTCCTTCTTCTTCTCTTTCTCCTTCTCCTTCTTCTTCTTCATCTTCTTTTCCTTCGTTTTCTTTCTTTCTTTCTTCTTCTTCTCATTCTTCTTCTTCTTCTTCTTCTCCTTCTTCTTCTTCTTCTTCTTCTTCTTCTTCTTCTTCTTCTTCTTCTTCTTCTTCTTCTTCTTCTTCTTCTTCTTCTACTTCTCCTTCATCATCTTCTTCTTCTTCTTCTTCTTCTCCCTTTTCTTGTTTTTTTCTTTCTGTTTCTTCTTCTTCTTCTTTTTATCTCGCTATATTTGTTGTTCGCCATCAATTTATGTAGGTGTTTGTGTTTCACTTTGCCTAAACTTCTTACCAATTTCACATTATTGGAAAACGCACCATCAATTAAAACAATGTAACTTAAAATTATGATTAATCAAAACAAAGAGGAAAATACGCTTCTTTACAGCAATGGCATTTATAAATGCACATAAAAAAAAATTTTGGCGCCAGATTTTATACCTTTTGCATTCATCCATTGTTTCTAAGATACATCGAACGATGCACTAAGTGTTCGATTATGTATTATTTTGTAAACTAGTTTTCAAGTATATAACGCCATTAGCCCAGCTATGTCCACAATTACCGCAAGAGTCGTTCGGTCCAGAAACAGCCTCTTAACCAGTAGACCACTCGAAGAAAACGAAGGACTTACGTGTTCTAGACACACGTAAGATATGCATTAATGAGAAAACTGGGTTATGATAAAGGTGGCAAAATGATTCGTGTGATGTATCACTCTTTTTATGTTAGTTCTGGAGAATAGCAATTAGGAATTGTTCCTTGAAAAAATTTGCTCTTCAAACGCCCTCATATTACAAATACGACAAGAATTTGCTGGCTAATTGGAAATGAACAATCTTGAAATATTTGATTTTTCCAATTTGCCAGGCACAGACTTGTCCTATATATATTACTGTTTTTTATCATTTGATTCAAACGAACTGTAGGGCACAACTATTATTTTAATTTGTATTAAACCTCCTCCCTAAACCATGTAAATCAATTAATCAAATATATTTTGGAAATCCTTTGTGACTTTGTTGATATTTTATTAATAAAAATTTTATTGCATTGATTTCTTGACACAACGAAATGATATCAAATGAAAGTACATTGAAATTCCCAAGTTGTTAGACATATCGACTCCTAGTCATACGCTTCCTGACATTAGTTTGTAGAGATTGTATATATATAAAAAAATAATCAATAAACGATCCTCTCAAAACATTGATGTTTCATCATATAACTGGGGAGAAGATAAACAAAACAAGAGGCCTGCCTGTCAAATATTCGTTCAGGTCACGGGGGTACTGGCTTTGCGGTTCTCACGTGTGGTTCAAAGTCCCATAGCGTGATATCCTTTTGTCAAATATCGTAAACATCACGACGTAGGTGTTGAAAACAAAATGACAAGATGTTTTCCCCCCAAGAGAAAATTTAGAAATAGTACACGTCGCTCTTTTCTATTTGAATCAAGTCTACACCACGTATTTAAGGTGTCATTGGTCGATAAGATTCGTTAAACGCCGTGTAGAATTAACAGAACAAAATAAGATGCATTTTCCCAAGTGAAACTTGAAAGAGCGAGTGGGAGAATACACCACGTATATGTTATGTTTTCTCTCGAAATTAAATTTATAATATGTGTCAAACGTGTCTTTACCACAAATATCTGTGATTGTTTCTGGGTCAGAAAAGCTAGAAATCTTGTGACCAAAAATGCAGTTCCATGCGGGACTGTTGACCTGATTTTTGAAGTATCCCTACTGATCTTCCAAATCCTCTCGGGTCAGATTTTAGCAATCAAAGATGGATATTTGTCCGGACCCCCTCCCCCCCCTCAATCCTCAGTAATACAGGTATTTCAAAAGACAATTACGTGTGAAGATGAATAAATTCCGCCATAGTAATGCACTGATGAAGTTCAAATCAATACCATGAATATGCTTTTGCGTCGCGTCCACCATTTTCAGTTGTGATGATCGAGCACTCCCCAAGTATCATAATCTTTGTAAGGGTCAACAACCATTAGTGCACTCACTGAACGATATTCATTGCCTTTTTCATATGTCAGAAGGGTCTTCTTGTTTATACTTTGGTTTTAGCTTATTTGTTTTCGTTTTTTTTTTCTTGGGGGGGGGGGTCTTTACTTCGAGATGGTCAGTAATTTAAAAGATACAAAAGGGCGACTTTTTTGTTGTTGCTCATAGCCATATGCTTGTCCGGGACAAAAGAAATCTCTGTGTTATCAGAAATTGGGACACTTTACGGACTAATCACACCCCCCCCCCCCCCCTCCCCCTCTCTAGGACCCATTCCCCCTAGGACTCCTTTCCAAAATAATCTGTCTTCACATCTTTCAATCGAAAATCTCCTTTTACTGAGATTACGTGACAAAATCTAAATAGACCGCCTCTCTTGGGCAATAAAGTGGGCGAACAATGATAACGGATTACTCTGAGATGTTGGAGCTATTTTTCAACATTTAATACCACCGTGACTCTTTAACGACCAGACGATTAAAAGAAGAAAGAAAAGTAGTACATTCTGGAATATTGGCCTGTCGATCACCAAAAGCACGTCTTATACTCGAGTCTTAATGCGTAAAATATGGACCAACGGCATGCCCAGAATTAAATCCGACTCCTTAACCGGAATCCTCCTCTTACAGATCGATATGTAGTCTCTGCCTTCTCATTCTCTTTCTCTTTCTCTCTCTCCCTATTTCCTTCTCTCTCTCCCTATTTCCTTCTCGCTCTAGCAGGAATAACTCGCTCTCTCACCCTTCTCCTTTTTTATTTCTCTTTCTGGCTTTAATAGTCCACTCTTCCCCATTCTCTCTATCTGTCTGTCTGTCTTTCTATCTTTCTCTGGTTCTCCTTCCCATTTACTATAGTTTTTAGCCATCGATCTCTCTCTCTCGATCTCTCTATTTCGCTTTATCTATCCCTCCCCTCCCCCCTCTCTCTCTCCCTCTCTCTCTCTCTCTCTCTTTATAACTCATTTTCATGTAGACATACACTGTATGTGTCTCCTATTTATACGACCTCATTCCTTTTACTCAAACAAACCCACACCCACACCCAACACACACACACACCCACACAGAGGATGTAAATTTGTTGCGGTCTTTTTTTTCCAATTCAAGTTATCTCTCGTCTACTTTCGTTAAACAGCGGGGCACTGTCTGCCTTTCTTCCTTTTTCTTGATATTGTTTTCCTTTTCTGTAGGCTCGTTGTATCTCTGTTTTCTTCTTCTCTCCCTCCCTCTTCCCTTCTGTCCTAGCTTCTCTATTCTTTCACTGTAAGTTTGAATACCACCATTTCCTTGTATAACTTTCTTCCCTCGTGGAGAATACAAACTCAACGGGACCAAAAATAAAAACATTAAAATGCATTAGCCGCATTCCGTAAGATGATACCTCGTCCCGATCGATATCGAGTGACTGGATCGTTTAAGACCCGAACGGAGCGATGGACTGTGTGGCAAGACGTGCGGCCAGTGTGTCTAGTATAAACGGCGGCTCGCCTGTTTAATTTGTTGTGTGCGTTTACCAGTTTTCTAAAAAAAAGTTCGTGGTTAATCCTTTTTGTTAATGTAGGATGTATATTGTTGTTAATAAATGGGAAGAAAAGTGAATTTTTAATGAGTTTACTTTTCATAAGGTACAAAATTATGACGAAAATGTCAAGGAAAGATAATTCTTAGGAAACATTGGAAAATAGATGCAGATTCAGAGAGGAGAGGAAAAAGTGATGGAAGAAGCCGAGAGAGAAAAATAGACATATTATGTACAGAATAGACGCATACAAGCACGCAATCCCTATCTCTCTCTCTCTCTTTCTCTCTCTCTTCTTTATTTCTAAGAAACAAAATATTAATAGAGCTTTCGTTATATGGGTGAAAACAGGAAACAGTCGATAAGTCCAACACTGATTTATAATGAGCGTGCAAAACGTAGAGGTTCGGGTATCCAACTATTACATTCAGTTTCATGTCATGTACACCGCCACGTTCAAAACATGAACATAGTCGTTTACGCCGCATATATACTACACGCCACGGGCAACGAGCCAACATTGTCACGTGATACACAGGTTCTAACCAATCAAATGCGAGGTACGGAGAAAGTGGGTAACTCTGACTTTAAATGTGATTGATCGTGACGCCTCACGCTAATTGACACAAGCCCCGGACATCCCGGGGATATTGTGCTTTCGTCCGTGGTCCGTGCTCTCTGCTTCCACGCGCTTACACACACACACCGCACTATCCCATTAAATGTTATCTGACTTCTGAGGATACGCAATAGAAACCATTTAGGACCTAACAAAATGTGTAATACATTAGGGCCTATATGCGATTGCAGATGTTAAATGACTGAGTAAAAACTTGTTATGATTATGTTTAATGTTCTTTTGTTTCTTTATTTTGTTTGTGTGTTTTGTCTTAGTTTTGCTAAGACCAAACGTTGCATCAAACGCACTTAACTGGTTGCCTGGTTTATTTTGTTTTAGATTTGGCTTTAAACGAGGTTTTGCTTGAGATATACAAATCATCGCGGGATATGAAGACAAATGTATACGAATGTTATTCGTCGATTAGTCTGCCCGCTGATCACATTAATCACCCTTGTATGACAAACTCTTCCTTGTTTCATGCCAAAGCGTCCGGTATTTCTGTCAAACATTAAATCCCCTCTATAGCTACCTCGAGTACCACACAATAAATTGTGACATTTAAATAAAGTTGTAGAGGTCGTACGCTAAATTGTTTTTTATTTTATTTTACGAGAGTGTGGGAGTGTATTACGGGTTTCCATTTCAATGACCTATTGCATTCAGCGTAGTATTTGATTTTTGTCACATCTCGTTGTGGTCAAACATTTGAATGGGATTACATTTCATTGTAGATAATATTGATATAGAAAATGTTCTTTCCAATCATTTATCTGTATTACTAGGAACATATCTAATGAATCTCATGATAAAGATTTATTACTTCATAAATACAAGATGAAGGACAATATACATCCAATTCATTGCATGAGTCAAAAACCATGTGGATAGTACGTTGTACAGTGAATCAATGGCCATGTAATATTTGTATACTATTTTTGCTACTGCAGGCGATATTGTTGTTTTTGTTGATGTTTTTTGTTTTAATGCGTATTCTCTTTTTTTACTCATATATTCAAAAGATTTGATTGACAAAGGAAGAAATGTTAATTAACAATCATGGCAATACTTAAGTAGACAATGGTCATACGAGAGCAATTCAAATATAATCATTTCTTTTTCGTCGAAACTGGTTCTCGAGATTGCTCTTAAAAGTCATTTCTTGTTCGAGATTGTGTGAAAGCAATTAGAGTACCACTTTAGGATTCTTATAGAGCAAAGATGTGTTTATTCTAATTGCAAAATTCCATCTCATCCGTTAATATCATCACATGCTCCATTTTAGAAGGAGCTATCTATTTTTCCGAAATCACTTTCATTAAAAGACGAAATGGAATGCAAATGATTCATCTATTGTTTTCCAAATGTTTGTGAGTGGTGAAATAATTATCTTGAATTTTACATAGGTGCATTTTATCGTGAGGAGTTCACGATAAGAATGTCTTTATTGATGGATGGTACTGGAATTTAGCAAGCGAGCAAAGCGAGCTCACTAAGTATATGATGGGCAACATTCATACGTGCATAAGGCAGCTTCCTCTCACTCGATACTTTTGAAAATATTAGTTTTCGGGTAGCGAAATACCCGAAGGTGTAATCTGAGATATCTTAAATGGGGTTTTGGGGGGTGACAAAGTAGCATTTCAGCAACAATTAAAGTGTCTTTTGTTCCCTCAATTGCTTTGCTCGCTGGCAGAATTTAGAAACTGTACAGTTCATAGTCGGGCTAGATACGTCAGCCCCTCCCCCCACTTTCGTCAGGAGGAAATGTACCCGTAGGACCAAGTTTATTGCTACTTTACAAAGGACTTCACAAGTCTAACAGCTCCCTGGATGTAGCAGGTCGCCTGTCTATGGAACCTAAAACACTTCCCAGACGGTTCCTTCTAAAAAGTTCAGGGAGATTTGGTGACGTCTCAATTGTTACCAACGCTCCACCTCAAACAATGTCAAAGTGGAAGTCGTTTCCAGATTCGTCTCCATGACCGTCACTACTAACATCCGAACCGCCTTGAAGCGATGTGCACTATTGGAAAGCGGTGGCGATCAGGGGCAAGACCGGGTTTTTGTATGGCGGTGGAGAGGCCAAGACGAAATGATACTTGAACATACTCAAGACCCGATAGGGAAGTAGTCAATGAGAGCCCTTATCAAACGATATCACTTACAACTTTTGATATTCCGTCCTTTCAATTAGCAGAACATCTAATCTTCCATCGACAACGTTTCCATTGTCGAAATCACCGTCCTCACTTGAGTCGAGTGTTCTGTTCTACCATTCCGATGTTCAAGAACCGCTTTCAAAATTTTCCGACATTGTTTAAAACCTACACCACGCTGACCCTTCAACCCGAGCCTATTGTAATAAGCCAAATTATCCCCTCATCGAAATTAAGGCAGTGGGACTGATATTCTATTAATATTTCATTTTCCTGAAATAGGGTTTCATGTAGCAGTTTCTGTTCCACCAACATTGCCAAAGGAGTGCTGGCCATGTTGTTCATGTTCTCTCTGAGACATCACACAACCACGGCTGCGCAGTTCCCATCCCTGTTCTTACGCAAAATAGGATACTCCGTCATTTCATCCGGGTTTTATTTCGTCAAAAGTCTAGGGTTAGCATCAAGTTTCCTGTTGGATATAGAGTAGGTTTAGGGTTAGGGTTAGGTGTCCGTGTAGGGAAACTGACGAAAAGCAATTGCGACAGGAGCAACTGACGTGCAGCGGTAAAAACAGACTTTGATATTTGGAAACCAGACGACAGTGGGAATGTTCCAACTTGCTTACGGCTACAAACCATATCACATAGAGCTCCCTGCACCCCTTGGCCTACATACGACAGACTGAGAGCTTCCCACCAACCCGTATCTACTGCTTCCCACTAGACGTCGGTGGTAACTCATACAAGTAGTTTTCAATTTGGATGAAGATTTTCTATGTTGTTTTGCGGCATCAAGGGTCTAGAGGTTCATGTATCTCTTTTAAGTTTTCTTTGTCCGGATACTCCACGGCCCAGTTGCGGTTGCAATGTATCTCACTTGACTTCAATGTGTAGACTACAGCATGACAACTTTACCTGGAACATGAAACTGAAGCGTATAAGCACAGACCAGGTGGCACGGCTGCTACGCCTTGTGCCTCAGCCACACGGCCTAACCTTGGTAATCTTGTGTTTTTTGTTTTTAGATATAAATCAATAAGCTTCTTTTTATTTGTTTGTTTGTTTCTTTGTTACCACTAAAAGCAAACGAAAAACATTTATAGATGATGTTGAACGAAACGTTAACCGAGAATATCATTGAAACCACGATACATAATTTTTTATCATTGAAACTATAATAACTGATTTTGTTCAGATGATATGAATGTCATAGCCGATATATATGTATTAAATATTGGCTTATAAAAATTAGACCCCCTTCTTTTTTTTCTTTTTTTTTGGGGGGAGGGGGTTAATGTTTGATAAAATATGTGTTGTCACTTATCCAACTTAATTATCCTACAGAAATAGCACAAACTTCACAAAAAACTACCCGGGCCTACCATGGCAGTCAAAAGAAAAGTTTTTTTAAAGAATGTTATGTCTTCTGTTCGTATTATCAGGACAGCATAAGTTTGTTAAAACTTTCATTACAAAAAGTCCAACACAAAACTACATGTGTAATGTAACTTGCAGAGGTGATGAAAGTATTAGTCACCGATCTGTCACAAATTGTGTACAGTCATGTACGTTCTCTTCTTATGTGAACGGCTCCCTCAGGCGCGCATCACCGGCAGCGTGACTGCGTGAGTGTTTCTAAGATTTTTGTTTGTTTCAAGTTTGTTTTTGTAGTATAAAAGAGTGTCACTCGAAGATGTTCTCAGGGAATGACAATGTTCTCCACATCATCGATGCACTTCATGTGTCTGAATGGTTTGAATGACGGATAATTTGTTTTCCTCTGTAGCACAAGTATTTTCGTGAGTTTTAACGCAATTTACTTCAGGGATTCTTATTCTTTCCTTCGGTTTTCTTTTGGACAGATCCTTGTCGTTTTAGAGGCTTTCCACTACTTAGCATATTCTCTGTAAAGTCTGTTGTACCACTTTTAGTTACATCAGTTTCTTCCTTTTGTTTTCTTGTAGTTATCCTGATTGTGATCCAGTTTGCATTACGTTGTTTCCCAATCCCCCCCCCCCCGCTCCCCATTTGGCATCTTTGTCCTTTTGGTGAGCCTTCATATCAGGGATTAATCCTGTATAACTTGAAATTATTTACGAAGGTTACAATTGGAATAGAATACAATTTTATTTTTGTTTACTAAAATGAGGATGGAGGATGTTTTCTCGACAATCTCTCAATATTTGCTCGATGTTTTATCGATCTTTTAACGATGTCTTTCTCTCAATATCTCTCCATCTCTCCCAATCTCTTTCAACCCCTTTCTCTTTTTCTCTCCATCTCTTTCAATATATATATCTTTCATGCTGGAAACGTGTCCCATTTGTGCCTCCGGTAGCTACATCACTTGAGGAAAACGTCTTATCAGGGCAGTATTGAATACCCATTTATGAAACAGGGTCCAAAGTCTCGCGACAAAAGTTGGGACTTTGGCAAATGGCTTTAAGTCCATGATCATTGAAGTACTTTACTTTGGAAGGATCTCTTTTAACCTTTACCAAAGATTTCTCATCGTTTAGGGGAGAACAGCATATAGGACAGTACATTTGATTTTAGTTTTATGATGGTTGAAAGCGATAGGGCAGGAAGTAATTGGGGCCATAGATTGAAAGACTTTTGAGAATTGTTCTCGAGATGATGGGCGGCTTGAATGTCAGCGCTTATCAATCATTCAGCTTTCAAGTGTCACATTCCCTCTGCACTTTCAGCTCTGCTTCATGTATTCCGTCTTGAATGATATAGATTACATGCGTGGTTGCATTTCAAGCTCCATTTATCGCTCTCTTTCGTCATGTTCGCAAAATTCATTGGCACCAGCATTGCTTCATCTTTTGCTTTCCTGCATGGAGTTAATAGGATAGTAACTCCATGTTTCTTGTCACCTTTAATATCATCGCTACACGAGTTACTCCAAAAGAGCGCAAAACGTTCTTAGAGGTAAAACGACCTTCTATAGGAGTTAACTTTCTTGGGACCTTTCTTAGAACTAGGTGTGACATCAATCTGCTGCTGCTGCTAGCTTTCAATTCCATTTCTTGTTGTGACTTTAACTCCTATATAAATGTCTTTGTTTTGAGTCATGACAACTTCATCAGTCTAAAATAAAAAATATATTTGTTGTCTTTAGACTTGTACAATTTGTTTTCTTCTCCAAAATACTCGAATAATATAAAATTTCATTTGAACGATACTTTAAGTTTACAGCACATAACGAAGCCTCCCATCTAACTTGAAAGATTCAACAGGTTAAGATGTACATGTATTTCAACTGCAACTTACTTTCTATCAACGAACATTCTTGCTTTAAGATTGGTAACAGAAGGACATGTCCTTATTCTTTTCAAGAAGAAGAGTGGGTCTTTGAATAATGACATCTTTAATGTCTCGTTTGATTAACGGTTGAATGAGCAGTGTTCACAGTTTGAAGTCCAATGGCTTGAGGTGCCATCAGAATCGTTGACACTTTGACAGAATGTTCTCTCCCGATGCAGAGTATATTGATGTTGCTTTAGATTTGGGGAATCGAAGTGTTAAATGGAGCACTATACATCAGAAATATGGGTCACATAAGCCGCTTGACTCGGCACGAGTGGTGCACTTTAATGTGACAATCATTCAACAAGTGAATGGGTCCTTTTCTTTAGTAGTCATGACATTTTTTCTTTTGTTGTCTTTTTCTCTTCCTACTTGCATTTGTGATCGACTAAACTTACTTGAGAGTTTAGATGTTTTGTTGGTTCTTCTTTTCAGTATTAATTGTGAACAGTTTGAAAGCACATCGATTTCTACGTTTCCTCAAATCTTAAAGGAATTCTAAAAAGGCTAGTCTTGAATCGCTTCTGAAGATGATCTCTTTGGGGATTATTTTGTTCCACTTCTTCTTTCGTCAAATACACATGTTCACGTTTTATGATTGCAGCTCTGTTTTAGGTTAGGATTAGGGTTAGGTTTGGAATAGTGCTGTGTCCAGGGTTAAAGTTTGGCTTTCGGGTACTGTTGGAAATTGTCACTTTGCAATAGGTCGTAGAACCCTTATTTTCCTATACATTCACGAAAGAGTTATCTGCAACACTGAAACTTCGTTTTGTAAAACATATATGAATCACTATAGGTATTGATGCACAAAGTTGATGTCGTTGCAAAATTGTATAGATGTAGAGCAATTTTTCTTTTGGATAGCACGTATTAAACTATAAACTGAGACCCACATTTTAAAGAAATAACTAGCAAGCAATTGTGTCGGTAACCTGTTCTTTTGTTTGACCTTCAGTGCAATTAAGGACAAAATTGTGGTATATTGTCTCGAAATACACCAAAATGAACTTCATACTTAAGAACATGTTTACAATCTGCTCATATCATCTCAATTCAAGTGGAAACAAATGTTTGCAATGGAATGCTATACAGTACCATGCACAAAAGCGTTGTGTTAAAGATCATAAATTATAAAGCGTGGTATCGTCAAGCAAATTAGACTCATATAATGCCCCAATGGCTTAATAAATCTGCCCTTCCTTGGATGTCAACTTCAATTCTAGAGTAGCTCTCTCATATTTCACCCATATCAACGTTGATTGGATAACACAATGATGTAGGCTTTTGTTGGTGGGTATGCTACCGAGTAACGTGAGGAGGTACTAATCACTGTTGTGTTATTGGCGTATCAAATTTTCATAAAGCCTCGTATGATTTAATTAGATCACTTTGGGATTGGAGTTTAATTATGGCTTGGTCTTCCCGCGGGGGTTAGGGGAGTATACGTGCGTTGACGTGCGGCCGGAGTGACAATGAGGTGGGTGGATAAAAGATGGCAGGGGCGGAGCAGTGGATTGGGCGGGATGGAGGGGGGGGGCAGGAGGAGGGGGGGGGGGCAGGAGGAGGGGGGGGGGGGGCAGGAGGAGGGGGGGGGCGAGAGGAGGGGGGGGGGGGCGAGAGGAGGGGGAATTAGTGGACAAGTAGAAACGAGGATGGTGTATGGATAGAGGGATGATGTATCAAAAGAGGAAAACAGAGTGAACATCGAATATGGTGACAGAATAGACGGGTAAACAATACTTAAATTAGATTTTATTTTCTGTAAATATCATACAGTCATAGTTATTTTAGTTAATATTTGTTTTCCCAAAATCCATGTGACTCTCTTAAACGTGTACTGTTGTTTTGTATTCACTATCTTATTGACTTTTTATTTTCCGAATAAATAATTGTTAACAAAAGTAGATATTAGACCTCATTATCACTACGAACCGCATGAAGAGGATTATTCAGTGTGGTGATTTATAAGTGCTCATCACAATTAGAAAAATTAACGTGCTGGTACAAGCAAAGCAAAATACAAAACAAAACAAAAACAAAAGCAGAAAACTCGATGCAATTATCAAAATGACTTTATTACGATAAATTAAAGAAGTGAAATAAATTAATGCAAACTTGAAACATCGTGTCTAAAGTTTTTATGGAAATTGCCAGACCAAAATTTAAAGATAAAAAAAGGAATGATCTTAATGCTGCTGCATGGAGAATTGATATTCATGTCTCATTTTATCGTTATCTCTTAAGAAAACACAAATTCCATAAATGATGAGAATTGTCTTGGGCGTGATATTTCAAACTATCTGACAAATGAATTATGAGCACTCGCAAAGGAATTAAATGCCTGGCATTCAAATCTCCGCCATAACTAAACATTTCATTGCGATTCATTGTAAATGCACAGGCGCCATACATGCTGGTATAAAACATACGCATCACTGGCAGTACTGTTGTTCTTTCTTACATCGTCGTTGTAATTCATCGCTAATTTTCCTCTCATCTTTTTCCCTTACAAACGAATGTGATGTGCAATTTGCACGCCTCATTTGACATAATTTGCCAAATCTAGGTTCGTTAGTCGACTAATTGGCGCTGTTTCCTATCTTATCGCCCATTACTATGACAGGGAGATAAAGAGATGGTGGATTATTCTAGAATTGAGGATTTTAAAGCTGTATTTAAGGTGTTTCATTCCGTGTTTTATCCCATTAGTAGTCAGAATCTCTTACATGTTGTATGGTGATTTGGGGAGATTAATGCATTAAACACTTTTATGAGTTATGAATGTAGTCATCATCAGAAATACACGTAGATGTATATACCATTCAACGTTAAATTGTTATGATTGTGCTCCCTCCACCATGTCTTTGTCCATGTCTCCTTCTCCTTCTCTCTCTCTCTCTCTCTTTCTCTATCTCTTTCTCTATCTCTTCCTTGTTTGCTCTATAGGTCTCTCTTTCATCATATATGTCTCTATGTATCTGTTTATGTGTGTCTCCGTCCTCCTCTCCCTCCCTCCCCCTCTCTCTCTCTCTCTATTTTCCTCAATCATTTTAGATGTGATCCCCCCCCCCACTCATCCCGTGTTCATCTTTCAATTTCCTCTTTCTATTTTCACGTATTCAACTGTACAATCTTAACTTTCTCTTCTATTTTCCCTACTTCTATTTTGTCTAGTCATCACATTCCATTACCCCTCTGAAGGAGCACTTTAATATGTACCTCCTCTTAAGTCAAGGTCTGATCTATTATTCAGATCCCTTTCCAAACCTCACCAATATGAACGCGTCTATGCATGGATGACGCATTGTCTATCTAAACAGAACACACTATAAATCAATCAATGTCGGGTGTGTTTACACAAACTTAAAAAGTCATGATTGAAACAAACTCTGTCCTTAAAGATAAAGTTGAGTTCTGGTCATGCGATTACATTTTGAACGAAACAGTGTGGAATCGATCAGAAAAAGTTGATCATATAAGTATTGGTGTGGATTGCAAGGTTCTAGAGTCATCAAAATGATAATAAATTTGGCCTAGTCTTGGTAAAGTAACAAGCACTGTACACAGACAAATGTGTATGGGGCTACACAAACATGCGGCATAAAAACCGGGCCTTATTTTTAAACTGTTACTTGTCATATCTTAAATATGAAGGCATTTGAAGAGCCTTGCTTTTCAGGGAAGATGTTTACTTTGATGCACTTCCACACTTTCATGATAGCAATGATAACGCTCACAATGTATTTTTCACCTCTCCCCAGAACTCAACTTGCTCTTTAGAAGAATAGTGAGACACTCATGTTTTGGAGTAATCTGAGTTTTTCATGGGAAAAGTAATAGGCTTTTACCAAGAAATATTTTTAAAAATATGGTTTTTGTGGTGATTATTTATTATTATTATTATCATTATTTTTGGTTGGTACTTTAGTTTTTCATAATGGCAGTGTGTTTGCATTTTGAAGCTTATTTGACTTGAAACTAAAACTCTTGGTTTGCCGCAAAGAAAGCTTGCAGTTTTGCGGTAAACAGAAATGATTTCTAAATAGATGACTTCGGCGGATCCAAGATTTCAGAGGGGTTGGTTTGAAAACTGCACGGTCCACATTCCAATGGGAGCGTCAAAACTTCTTTGTGAAATCATTTGGCTTGATAAAGTGAACAGGATTTGACAAAAGCTCGGCTACTTAATAAACAGTTGGTAGAAACTAAGCTCTTTAAATACCACATACATAATCCCCCAATGGCACGCTGTATTCATCATGGGATGGATATAATAGTCCACAGAAGTGGGTATTTGTTTTAGATAGCTTTTTGCTTAAATGGGAATAGAAGGGGCAGCTGACTTCCCCCACTGTGTACGTCTACCTGTGCGTGATAAAGCACGACTACTAGCCACTACCCCCTATACATGTATATATAATCTAACCCTCTTATGCCCCAACCGTTATCAAAGATCTAATAGTCTGGGTATAATCATTCGGCCTAAGTGGAAACATAAACCACTTGTTAGGTTATAGATAGCTTTTGTTTCAATGGGAAGGGATTGGGGCGACCCATTTTATGGCTATCATTACCTCCACCCCCTCCACCCCCAAGACAATGAGCATTGGTTTAGATGAATGCGTCAGGACGGCCGATTTCTTCCAGCGTAGATCCGCTTATAAAGCAACTACTGATAGCAATCACACCCCCTCGCCCTACCCCCTTTACATTCTACCCGTTAGGTGTCCCCGTCTGCTATCAAAGATCTCAAAATAATTACATACGACGAGCTTTATTTAGAATGGAAGGCGTAAGGAATCCCGATTATCTCCAAATTCGGACCCGACTATGAACCAACTCCTGCTAACCATCATCCTACCCCTTCACGTACTACCCGTTATAGATGCCCCCGTCTGCTATCAAAGATCTTAAAGGAATCGTTTAACAATGTTAAATCTGAGATACACGGCCCTACGTGTTATCAGTGTCTGTGATATGGTGTAATATTGAAGCCCTAAAAAAAAAAAAAAAAAAAATCTTTGAGTGACCGGTTTTACCATACTCGTTTTCCCCAATAGACTGTAGTGTTATGAAAACTGTCAGGCGAACGGTTTTCAAAATTTGTAATTTCAATCATAAATATCTTGATAATCGGACAGGCGATCTGCTTGTAAAAGTCATGGGGTTCCGGACTGACCTAAATGTTTATCATTATCATTCCATCATGAGCTAAATCCAGAATTTTGTTTCAGAATCTGAGACAAAGTTACCGGATCCCTTTAAACTAATTAGAGACGAAGTGGAGAGCCTGTGGTGGTGAATCTTCCAAGGAGGGTAATCAACGAGGAATCATGGCCAGAGAGAGTTAAGTGTTTGAGCAAATACAGAGGGCTTTACGTTCCCCCCATCAGAGACCATGTCTAGAATAATGACAGGGAAGGGGTAACGTTTCCTCAAGAAATTGAGGACGTGATTTCTAGGCGTCCGACAAGGACAGTTGCTGCAGCTTGACGCGAATGTCTGTTGCGATGTTATTATTATATTTAAACAAAGTATTTGATGTATGGTATTGCCCATTGAATGCAGAGTTGGACTCAGATGGATACATGTCAAATTTCTAATAAAAGAGCATCGATATTGGCTTGCAAATTTCGCTGGAATTCATGTCGAATCAATGTATTATTCACAAGTCAGAGCGGGAAGGGTAAATGCTGCAACTCATCCCGCAAGTTTGCTGGAAGTGTTTGAAATCCGATCAGTGACATTGTAAAAGAAAGTGAATGTGTGTGCTTTTAATCGAGTACACGAAACCTCGGCCTACTGAAATACATTTTCCATTATAATTATAAGAAGCGATGAATGTGCGGTACCTTAAAAGGTTCTATATCGAAAAATTTACTGTCGAAAATTCAATGGATAAAATCATGGTATTTTGTGTACGGATAATTGCATCAATAACCTCTAAAATACTACAATATAAAGCCAATATATCTGGGATTGGGAAGCCTATTAAACGGACACTGACATACGGCTACTAACTTGCTGGGCAGTTAGACATCGGCATGCACACAACTCCCACCATAACGTATTGGGGGTAATGCGTGCGGAGTTGGCACCATTTACTTAGCCCGTAATCTACGGTAGATCTTAACATAGAGCCCTGTTGAATCGCGTGGGAAGGGAAGAAGTAAGGGATCAAAACCGTAAAAAGGATAATGCCTTTCGAAATGTATCAACAGTCCCATCTAAATGGTTTTGTGTGGTCAAATGTTAAATGATACACATATTATAAATGTGGTTGCTGATTCATTTAAAGGATTGATGATATAGTTTCCATACTTTAGTATGGATGCGTTCTGTTTTCATTTATATATATCTCGTCTACTGGATGTCTAGCAGACGTGGAATATCGTTCTTCTAATCCAAGTTTCTTTCCTTCTTAACTTTCATTCTATCGTTTTCTTTCTCTCTATCTTTTTCTGTCTCTCTGTCTCTCTGTCTCTCTCTTTTTTGTTCTCTCCCCCTCTTCTCTGTCACCATCTCTTAATCTTTTACTTACATTTCTGTTTCCATTTCACCCTCTCCAAGAGAATTCCGCTACATCTTTATCATTGTTAGCTTAGACTATTTTTTCTTCGCTGTCTCTATTTGCACTTACTTTCCGAGCACCTCTCTTTCTCTCTTTCTCTCTCTCTGTCATTCTTTTCCCTCCCTATCCTCTCGCTCTCTCTCTCTCTATCTCTCTCTTTATCTCTCTCTTCTCTTTCTCTTCATATCTCTCTCTTTATTTCTCTCCCCTTTCTTTCTCTTGTTCTTTCTTTATCTCTTTCTCTATCTTTATCTTCCTTCTCTTTTTCTTGCTTTTTCATCTCCTTCTAGATACTACCCTTCTCCTATCCCTCCCATCCCCCCTTCTCTCTTTCATTCCCTATCTATATTTCTCTCTCATCACCCCTCATCTCGTTCGTTCATCCCATCTCCGTATCTCGTTCCTGCATCAGAGTGTATAAACACCCAGAGGTAATTACGAGCCAGCCAGAAACGCATTACCCACTAACCTCCGCCTTCTCGCCAAATTGTTGCCTTAGCTAATCTTGCATGGACTCACACGTTCCACTTTCTCTTCCAGTTATTTGTCTTTAACCCCTCCTATTAAACAGTAGCGTCCACGCTTAAAGGGATTGGTATCTTTGCCTCAGATTCTGAAACAAAATCCTGGATTTAGCTCATGCTGCAATCATAATCATAAACCTTTAGGTCGGTCAGGAATCCCATGACTTTTACAAGCCGATCGCCCGTCTGATTATCAAGATATTTTTGATTGGAATTTCGAAATGTCAAAAACAATTTTCCCAACGGTTTTTATAACACTACACTCAATTGGGGAACATGATTATGGGAAAACCGGTCACTCAAAGATTTTTTACTTTTTTGAGGCACTTCATGATAATTTTGAGCGCAATGTTGTTAGGGCTTCAATACTACACCATACCACAGACATTGTAACACGTAGGGCCATGCATCTCAGATTTAACATTGTTAAACGATGCCTTTAAAGAGGATAGCACATATTTCCATTTCTCTCTTCCCTAGCCTTGGAAATTCCCCCTGGCATTGAGGCTACTTTTTAAATGTCAAATATGACCATCCATTCAAATTCTAATCGTCATTTACCAGGAGGACAACGAATATAAATTGAGACATTTCCATATGGTTTTACTTGGTTACTACAGAAGACCATCCTGTTATGAATGGCAAAGATTCCTTGTATTCCAGCCATTTCAAAATCTACGTGTTTTTGTTTACATCAGTCTTTTTTCTTGCTCCATTAGGAGTATTTTCCCCGTTATGAGACGCATTTGAAAGAAATACATGTTATATAGATAGACGAGAGACTATGAAAAGGGTTTTTAAGGCAGGACCTTTTCCAGATCTTCCAGTCTTTATTCTGAAACACGAAAGGGAAATTAATATTAATCTTACTCCCCTTTCTATTTAACGAACATTCACGACTGTACTCTCATAAATCGAAACTTATTCTGCACTTTCTAGTATATTGTTTCCTCACTTCTTGTCTTTAGCATGTAACGGTGAAAATTAGACCAAAGAATGAATAAAACACATAGCTGATTGACTTCACGAAATCTTTATGTTCCCTGTATGTTCCTCTCTAATGAAAGACACATTTACTGCGGAGCATGTATTAACCAACCTCACACTGCTACTTTATGAATGCCCTCCAAACCGGTTTGCTAATAAGTGCTAGAGAAGTCGAGGGTTGGAGAGATAAACGTTGGCAAACAAGATCTGGCGATCAGGAAGTTGATGATGGTCTGATGTAAATTTAGGTCAGAATCTCAATTTAGGAGGCCAGAGTCTCAATCTCTACAGAAGGGTGAGTGGGTGGGGAACGATTTAATTCACAGGGGGCCAGGGGTGCGTGCCCTTTCTGACTGTAGAGGGGTGGGCTGCTCCCCCAAGATCGGGTATAAGGTTCTGCAGGGCGCCCCTTTATTTCAAAGTCGCGGGCCTTCGGCAATGAGTTGTGCATGAAGAAATGCAATTGGAAGCCCCGACCTGCGTACGGGGGGTGGTGAAGAATCCCCCCTCGGGGTTTCCTTGGAGAAAATAAAGCTCTAATTTGGCGAGGAGATGTTGGCATATTGTGATCGACAATACCATCAAACTCAACAAATTTGCCAATTAGGGCACTTTCACACTGTGAGAGACGGATGGTTATAAGCGATGTTCACATTGACTGTTGCGAATGCATGTTGAATGGTCTACTACTCGATTAAAGGAGATTTAGTTGCTCCCTTTTCATGTTACTGAGTATTTAATTCCTCAGCGATCACCGAGGATACATTATTTATGAAGGGTAAACGGCATAGTGGAGGAGGGGGCAAAAAGGTCGCCTACAATTCTCTCAGGCCAGTTTAATATTCATTGCAATGCATTTTAGACTTTGGATTTGTAAGATGCTATCACAACGTGCCGACACTATTGGTAACACATGGATTTGAGCTTAATCATTTCAAAACCGGTTTTTATATTCTTTTTTTGTTTGTTCTACTTACCCATTCTTTATGATTCCTGTTAATGTAATGTTCTGTTTTATGGGTCGAAGCTCTAAAAATAGGTAAATAAATGAAAGTTAGATGACGACATGAATAAATCAGTGAACTGAAGTAGTATGAACCTAGTTATTTCATATAAGTTTAGTTACTTGCGTATTAAATAAATTATCTACAAAACAATAAGTTTTTAATAACAGAAATTAGAAGATCATTTTTTATGATGAAATGATTTTTCTTCATTGATGTGATCTAACAGCGTTGAGGTAAATTTTACAGTGACACGCGACCTTTATGAGATCTGAGGACAAAGAATAAATATGTTTGGGCTTGAAGCATGTAGACATGCTTGCTCCGGGCCAACGAGAATTATTACCCACTAACGTTATAATTTAAACAATTTATTCGCCTACTCACTATGAAACATACTTGATAGCAATATAGTATCTTGAATAAAAACCGCCAAAATAATACAACCTGCGACATAAAGTATGCCGAAATGTGTAGAGGTAACATAATAACAGTATACTTCACCTAGCTATGTGCGGAATACTTATGCTGCACTTAATATGTCGCTGTAGGGGTAATATGTTATGCATAAGAATGCCATAGGGGAATAATCATAATGTTAAAAGGCTGTTTCATGCAATAGCGATCTATCTCCATTTTTATTGCTGTGTTCCATTCGGTAATGGTCCCTTAAAGGATGCATTAGGCACATCGTATATTTGGTTTAGAAATGTTATTGCCTAAACCAAAGGGTTTTCTATACTACTTGCTAGATCGTCACATGTAACATTAACTCTGTGTGTGATTTAAGACATCTAGGGCCTGGTACCATTGACTTATCTGAAGTTATGCCTTTTAAAGGGGAAGTCCACCCTGATTTTATGTTGGTTTTGATAGAAGCAGAAACATGAGAGGAACAGGTCAGTGATAATTTGAGCAAAATTATTATCATTAATATCATTATTAGCATTATCTTTGTCTACAAAGACCACATTTTTTAATTCTCTTGAAAATGGTTTATCATTGAAATATGTACTAAAAGAACCTGTCTACAAAGACCACGATTTGTGCTTCCCTTGGGCGGTTGCTATAGACCGGTTCGACTGTAGTAGTATTAGTATTTAATTACTATTTTTATTACCATTATTAGTAGTAGTTTTAGTAATATCATTTCTATTAATAATATTATTATTATCATTATTATTGTTATTATTATCAGTATTGTTATTATTGTTGTACCATCATCATCATAAATATACCTTTGTTATATTATTTTGTCACTTTCAGAGGTACCTGACGGTGTTTATTGCCCACCAGAATGGGACAAGACAGTCTGTTGGCCTCTCACTCATATCAACCAATCAGCGACCTTGCCCTGTCCACCCATCTTTCCACAAATCGATCCAACCAGTAAGTATCGAAACATACTTAAGTGAGAGCGTGTGTGTGTGATATATTTGTTTTGTATGAATCTAAGTTTCTTTTTTTAATCGAGTTGTTTTACCATTTCAAGTGGATAGGTTCTATCCTCTTTAACATCCCTCACGCGCTCTTATTTCATACTCAGCCTTAAAAGGCTTCACGGGGCCCTTAATTGTCGCATGTTAAAACAAACATAGACAAAAACAAATCGAGACAAGAGGGAAACGGATGGTGGAGGGGAAAGGACGAGAAAATAGGACACCCAGACCACATGCTACCCCCTCCCGCCTCCGAATCCATAGCCTTGTAAATTCGCATTTTCCGAGTAAGACATGTGCCCCTCCCCCTCGTGACAGTGCCCTTGTAGTGAGTGAACCCACGCTTCACCACTGCTACGTGATGATACATTATACGGGATTCTTTTAATTAATTGATCGGTTCCAAATATAAATCTAATTTAGTCCACAGGTGTTTTGGAAAATACACAATAGAGCTTTTGTCTGGTGGGTTACGCCGTACCCGACGATAGAAGACACTAATTTATCAACATGTTCAAGTAATCTAATAATACAGCGACACTGATATCAGATTTGGCACATAATGTGGCTTCAACATGAAACACAAGCCAGCATTCAGCCATTACATACCAAATAATCATTTGATTTCCACTATCGCCTTCAAATTATAGCTTCTGGGTAAACATAATCATTTGTAATATGTGTCTCCGTGAGCAACATTTATTTATATGTTAAATTATTCTAGGAAAGCACGCGCATTGGTAGTTTATAGTATTTACATCAGTCTTCGAATGCGTAACATATTATCAATCAATAATCTGAGATGGCTACTGCCTAGTGCCTACTATGAATGTTTTCTCTATAAAACAATCACCGCAGGCAATTACATCGACAGTATTTCCACAATTTTTTACAAATCGCTACTTTCGGAAATGGTGATTGGTAATTAAACACTCAAAGCGTACAATGACCAGGGGGTGTTTCACAAAGATTCTAAGTCGAACTTATCTGTAAGTTGGACTTAACAATTATGGAAAGCCGTTAGCATCATTGAAAATATTTTGTAAAAATTATTTTAAAAGGCATAAAATCTTGATTCAAATCAATCATATTTTCTATTATCTTATGAGATTTCATGTTCTTGATGTGGAATTTATGAAAAGTCTAAAATACTTGAATTTTGCTACAAATGGCTCTCCATAATATTTAAGTCCAACTTGGAGTTAAGTTCTACTTGGAATCTTTGTGAAACACCCCCAGGTTATACAAAGTTTCTCGAATATTAGCACATTTGTTGCGTCACAATCACAAGAAAAGGGTCAAATTTGTCGGGAAGAGATACCGTATCCTAATGCCCAGTATACTTGTATTGTGTTCATGACGGGACTGAAGTTGGAATCGTTGCAACTAAAAGGATATTCCTCTATATGGTCAAATTACAGGTCACATTTAAAAACGACCATTGTGTCAGAAAATGTGAACTAAACGCCAACTTATCAGATTAGTAATAAACCTAGAGATAATTTCTTCTCCTATTGCCATGTCCCTCCAGAAGAATCAATACAAGAAATGAATCTGTCTTTCTCTTTTTGTCATAGCCTTCAGCGTTATAAAAGTGCCATTAGAACATATTTTTGTAATGATCCAACAAATCTCAAGTTCCTCAAGTTCCACCTGTCCTGTTGTTTGTCACGACTTATATATCTTACATCACGACATCAAGTAGACAATGACATGTTCTCATTACAGCTGACCTGCAAGACAAGGAAACTTTACTTGTCAAATTCTCAAATGGCCATTAAATATTAAGAATGTAGAAAATATCTTTGATTGGAGGTTTTCTTCGAGATTATTAGGAATTTGATAGTCCCTTAACATTTCAAGTGTCGAAGTTATTAATGGAAATCCATCTCAAGTATTCCCTCCGTCCATCAAACGCTTGCTTATTTGATGGGGTGAACCTTTCCAGAATGACAAAGGGTTATTGAGTTGCTTTATAATCATCACAGAGTTAAGTGACTTCCAAATTATATAGAGCAAGATTTTTACTGATAATTCGAATGAATGTTGGTTGCCGCAGGGTGATTCTTGTATGGCACCCTTAAAGCCCATCTGTACTAGTTTGGCTAGGAGGGATTAGACCACACATGAAGGTCACTGACAGGTGGCTATCTCATCAACTCAGCTCTCAATTAACATAAGAAAAAGAGGATCATGATAGAGGGAGCAAGTAGCTACATGTAGTACAGTAGGCCTTTAATCGAAGATTTTGACGGCCACTAAAAAGCGAAAGTTTGTGAACTCGTTTTGGAGACACTGCTCTTTCTCACATCCGTTTACAACATGAACATTTTTACAGACAACACGAACAAACCTTCTTTTTTCAATTATAACATATTCCAATGTTCTATCTCGCACACTAAGCTTGAGCTTTTGATAATTATTCATTGAACAGAGATGACATAAAAAGTCTGAGAAAAACTGGATATATTCAGAAAGAGAAAATCCTTTGCTGTTGTTCTCAAATTCGGTTTGTCCGCTCTAGAAATTTCTTCATGGTCATTGTTTATATGGCAACACCGAAAAACAGAGAGGGTTAACTGACATCAAAGTATATTACGCTCAATTAGATCGATTATGTCTGTACCATCTTACGGGATTCCTTTCCAATTAAACTTTTCTTCACTTTCTGTACTACAAACGAACCCATTTTGATTTTTAAGTTTTTTATCATTCCCCTCATGATTCCAGTTGTTTCAGTAAAGGGGGCATGTTTTCTGTTAGCGAATTTGAAAAATTGATATCATTCCTACCATTGTTATTATTGTCTCAAGTTAAGCAATACATATTATTTATTTTATATCATGAGGATAATTGTGACTCCCAATGTTCAATCATCGTGCTATCAAGACGTTTGAGCATTGGTGTACGATTCATTTCACATTTGTTTATCTTTGTGTATCATCACTTTCTACTTCTATGATTACCTGCTGTACGTGTTCTTGTTATCTCAGCATTATTCATGAAGAACTATTGATGAAGGAAGATTCTTTCCTGATTATTGCTGTTAGGATTTTATTGATGTTATCTTTCGCATGATCATCTCTCATTTCAATTTTCATTTCGCGAGATGACGAGGGGCCCTTTTAATTCACCCCTCGTTGAGGTTAAAGGCAATGTATACAGTTTTGGAAAGTTCTCCAAAGCTTTTCTTCCGATTTATTTTATTTTAGAAGAGAGATAAGAATATACTACTAATGTTAAGAAGTTACGAAGTTTAATGAGAAGTAGGAATTCATTGATATACCGTCCTATTATCTAACAACGGCAACCTGCACTTTACAAGTGTAAAACCTATGAGGATTGTGTGTATAATAATACACACAAGTTGACTATAAGTGAATCACTGAGGTTATTTACCGGCAACCATCGAGGATGAATGGTCCTTGTGTATAGCCGTTTATATATACTCTTTCTTGCATATACTTAAATGAGCAATACAAGTCTCTGGAAATCATGGATGGATACACACAGTCACACCTGTCTATTAAGGCTACTCAAGGAAACACAAAAAGTGGCCACACTAGCTAGACAGGTGGTCTTATCAATTAGGTTCTTCAGGGGTCTATATGGGTGACCGTTATAGACAGGTGGCCTTTATAGAGAGGTGGTCACTAAGACAGGCTTGGCTGTGTGCCTGTATCACTGATACAATGAGAGCTACATGAGATTATATTCAACACATTTTGTCTTGCAATTTCCCTTTTCATATACCAAAACTGTACATGAGCTTTAATGTTTCTGGAAGGAAACGCAAAATACCTTTTTCGTCTCTCGAAACGATAATCATACTCAAATTCGAGCACGACATAATGATTAAACACATCTTGAATTGTCTAGAACGTGACGCCGGGGCGATTTCACGATCATTTGAACAAACTATGAAAGAGTATCTTTATTGTGCGTCAAGGCTCTGTTTTCGTAATCTGTATCTTGTTTTTCTTATATTCTTCAATCCGCGGGAAAATGTCCACGGCGACGCACTGATTCCCGCAATCAACTTTCGTCGATCAATGTGTTTACATGGCTGATGTTGTAATCTGTAGTTCGGAATGATGAGCTACATCTTTTAAACTGCTTATGAAAATCGAAGTTTCTGTGCGTAATGTTTAATCTTCTTCCCAGCATCGAACATTCACTTGCTCAGTGTACAGATGGGATCTGCTCGCTATTTATAAGGACCGCTATTTATAAAAGACCGTTATTCATTTAGTCACGCGTTTTGGATAGCGGTCCTTATGAATAATAGTCCTTACGAATAATGGACCTTATGGATAGCGAGCTTGACCCGTACGGATAACTTGCTTGGGTGTTTCAAAACTTATAAATCGCTGCAGGCCTGTCGTCTTATCTTTTTTCCAACTTATTTGGGTTCTTCCAAGTGATTTTATTTCAACAGACCACGACATTGTAATATGAAATCTTTAACTTATGTATATTGTGTTTTTAGCTGATATTTATATGGAAACTAAATTCTCGCTATGTCACTTTTTATTCCAACTTGAAAATGTCATTTAAATTGAAGATTTTACAGGCGTGATTGGCACGTATGTCTTTATCATTGTATGTAAATAATATCTAGCCTCTAATTGCAGTGATTTAATGAAATAGTACATTCGAAATACCCCCTCCCACCCCACCCCCCCCCCCCCCCACACACACACACGCATACTTTTCAAATCCAAATCCCGACAACATTTTTTGGCGGCATTCAAAGATTCATCACGCCATCTAAACACTCTCCTTCCCGATCCTCTCTCGACACACTTTACTGTTTAGGTGAAGGGTAAACATCCCTTCATGATTTGCATGACTTTCGACAAGGGACAGCAAAAAGCCGGGTCTAAACTCGTCTCTTATCAAGATATCTGGTATCATACAAGCCTTCTCGGGTAACACAAGCAATCCGCCGAACAGACAAGAATAAGAATCTATCGACTTAGTTATTCCCCTGTTGATAGGGCATCGAAAACTGCTAATATCAATTACTTTGGTGCGAAATAGACATTGTCAGATTTTTTTTTTTGTTCCCTGTTCGCGTTATATAAGTTCAAAGAGTGGGAGTCTGTTCGGAAAAGCAGTTGTTATTCCCACTACATATTCGATTTGTTAAAGCCTGTCTGCTCCAGTTTGACCAGGAGGGATTAGACCTCCCTCTGTGGTCACTGACAGGTGGTTATCTCATCAAATCAGCTCTCAATTAACATAAGGAAAAGGGGATCATGGGGGACAAACGGGTACCGCTTGAGGCATTGTTAGCTATATAAAGGGCGCAAGTAGCTACAAGTAGTGCAGTTTCTTTTTTAATTATTATCATTAATGTTTTTGGTGATTCATTTGTTTATGTGTTGGTTAATTCTCTCTTTCATTTATTTATCCATTTACTCATTAGCTATTTTAATTCGGTCGTTGGTTCATTTAGTTCAATTTTCAGATTAAAAATAAAGAAACAATGCAATAAAGTGCAATACATTACAAAAATAGAGACATCATATTCTTACACAAAGAACTGTACATATGATTATCTAAACAAATATGACATAATGAATTCATAACTATAAAATTGACAACTAGAGGGGGAAAAAAGGAAACAAAATGTTTATTTATTCTATCATTTATTGATGTATCTACATGTATTTCACGGTATTTTAGGGGGCCATTAGAGTAAAATTCGCATCGGAGTGCGGGCTTCCAAGTTGTATATGGCGACAAATTTAAGACGAATGGCGGGCTTATATTTGCCCAGAGCATAACAATTGTGCAGAAATTGTAACTCTGGGGTTTAGAATTTTCATCTCGCCCCTATTTAAACCAACTATTTTATCATCTGTCTTTTTCTTCATTTGTTTCATTACGTATGCTGACATGACTTTCGTGGGAGTCTTCTAAATGCCCTTCAATAATAATAATCCTATATCGTGACAGTTTACTTAAAAACAATCTGCAGAATAACTCTTTAGCCAAGGATTTTAACTGCCTTGGGCGACAATTTTTTTAAAATAAGCATTTTATATATCATACGTACTGAAGAAAGAGCGATAAATATTTATACGTCGTAAAAGAGATTAACCGTAGTACTCAAATAGCGCCTACATAAGCTTTGAATTTCCTGTTTTAATTTTAGTCCATATATTGAAGTTCTACTTAACGGACAACGGGAAAATCACGTTAAGGGAAAGGTTTGCTTCAGGATTTTTCTTTTGGGGATAACATTTAATGGATTTTTTTTTTAATCCTGAAAAACTCTCACCTCAACAGACTGTGCTATCGAAAAGGAAGCAAGAAATTATATTTTGTTGAAGTTTGATGCACAGTCTCCCCCATTTGTCCGATTCACCTAACCTTACACCATTGGCACCTGACAAATGTATGGTGTTTGCAGTGTGGTGAACCAACACCAAATTTGCTAAAGACTTGACCTTAATATGATATTGGTGATATATAAGCATAAGCTTTTATTGATTTCACTTTTATCATTATCGTTTATTATTTCTATATTAGCATTATCATGATTATCAATAGTATTACCATCATCATTCTTTATTATTTTGCATTAATGAGCTGAGTCATACGTGAATTCTCGGCATTTGCCAAGTAAACAAAATTAGATTTGATCTTATTAGACAGTTTCGCTGGAAATACAGTTTCAAATACTCCAACAGTGGAAACCCAAACCCAAACAAATGGTAGTAACACGCACATGCACGTAATTTCAGAAACACACAGCTTTTTTTATTAACAGTATGGACGCACTAACTTTCAACAAATTTATATCGTTAAATAAAAAATCATTAAAACAAAGATAATGTGAATGACGAGGGCTAAACACCCTCGTGTTAACTCCTTCCCACGCGTTCCTGGAAATCGTCTCGAAATGCGATCTTTTTCTCCCCGTAGCTTCGTCGAGATCGATGATGAGAGAATAGGGGTCTTGACGAGGCGAAGAAAGAGAGACCATGAGAGTTTCATTGAACTGACTTTCGCCCCAACCCGCATCGATCTCTAGGCTAAGTAATAAGCCGGCGTCTATGATAGGGAGATGGAAAAGAACCGCAATTCATATAGAATATTGGCATCCCATCGGTCAGACCATAAACATTGAATGGCAAATATGTAGAAATTGTAGATGAATAACCTGGTTAGCTTACGAATGACGCCCGGCGATGCAGTTTTTAGAAAATTCGCGAAATCAATATCACGGGTTACGGGTAGTTTTGAGTTTAAAACATTGGCGGTATGTCATCTCGGTTAAAGTTAAAGATGAGTGTTGTATACATCACAGACTATACCTACCTTGCTCTTTTGCGTTATTACTTTATATTCGTCTTTACATATCAATCCAGAGCCATCTACATGTATACACAGAGTTTGGCCAACTTGGTTTCACTGGGTCACAACATGCCGTATATTCTTTTGTTTTGTGCTTGTCCAACAAAGCAGTAGTCGCCATATTGTGTCCAACTCGAACCGGGTTGGCCAAACTCTGTGTATAAATGGCTCTGTATCAATTTATATATGTCACCACCCCCTTCCCCTCCATGCGTTACACCATTTTCTAGGCTAGTCCCACACACCCCACTTGCTGTATGTAGAGTTCAAATATCAATATTTCCCATTAACGCTCAAAAATATAGAACCGCCATCTTCTTGGCAATGACACAACGACACATCTCTTCGTTATAAAGAAAATTGAACGTCAATATTATCTTGTGATATCTAAGCCTGCGGGCATATTTTCATTCCTTAACTCTGTTCAAAAGCTTAGATTTAAGGGAAATGACGCATGCCTGAGTTTTAAGTTTAATTGGCAGCTTCTAAAATAGCCTAGTCATTACTTTGCTTGAAAGTGATACATAAGTAACTATCCCTTTGCCTCTCTCAAGAGATTAACTGACTGGAGACGACGGATAATTTCCATATTTTTTTGTTTTTGTTTTTCATATCTTGAGAAATTTTCAATATTAGAGATTGGTTGCTGGAGAACAAATGTTCATGCAATGCTTTCTGTTGCAGTTGGCCAGAGAGTACGTCATAAAGATTGAAACAATGCTGGAGACTCTTCGTTGGAGCCCTTTTTTTAGAACCTTTTGTATATTTGAATAAGGTGTACAGGAAATACAGACTTTGGAGGCAGGGGTGGGTAGTCGGCAAGCACTGGACTCTAATTTGACACTTTAGCACAATTCTTAAATTCTTGAGCAGAGCCTAGCTTTGTCAGTTTCTGGTTATGTCACGGCCAGTGTCTATTGTAGTCTCAAAGTACAGACATGGTTCTGCACAACGACTGACAATTTGTTTTCTTCCCGTAAACCAGGGAGGGGGAGGGGGGGGGGCTAAATTTGTTATGTTTTATAACACTATTTCAGTCGGTGGGAAATAGTCATAGGAATTTAATATGCTTTTATTTTTATTTTTTTCCAATCAACTGTGGTAAGAGCAGAAGGAAAGGTGAATAAATCGTGTTTACCTCATCATGTCTTATATCCTTGTCAAATAATTAATAATCTTCTCTTCTGATGAAGGTCATTTGCATTAAAAGTCATAATTATAATTCGTCCTTGTTTTCACGAAGTGACGGTAGTGAGGAAAATCGTAACGCAAAGTGAATGCAATTTGTTTTCACTACCGTCACTTCGTGAAAACAGCGACGAATTTCTAGAAATGGAAATATAAAGTTGTATTATGGAAATCAAAGAGATCAAATGAATCAAGAAATTCATGCCTTTCTGATCACGAAGCGAAGTGGATAATCGGCAGAAAGCGTGCCTTAGATTCTGTTTTCCAGAGAAGAAATAAAGAAAAACAAATCTGTTTTATCCACAACGGTGATATGAAGGTCTGGCAATTCGATGAGCAAATCTCATGAATTATCCTTCCCTAATTTGAAGGATACATAATAAAGATGTTTCCAAATTGGAATTGGTAATTTATACCTTACCTGCTCAATTTTCAGCAATTTACATTTAGACTGGTCTTTTAGATCCGATAGTTTCTCTTCGTGTCACCATGATAATATATATTCATAGAATATACATGGTTTAGGTAAAAATCATAATCATGCTTCAGACAGTAGGATTACTTTTGATTATATTCATTACTCTTTTTATATGTATGGATGGATAAAAGTTGCCCTCAGTATATTTGGGTTTAGTTGTGTAAGCATATAACCGCAAAAGGGTTACGGTTCAAATTTCTGGATTTTTTAAATCGTGGTCCAGTGGGACCCCTTTAATGAGGAAAAAACATCTTAAGAGCATTGAACATGAAAGCAGTTTCTGAAGAGAAGAATAAATATTATTATCATTATTCTCATCATTATGATTATCATCATTATTATCATATCATTATTATTAATGATAATAATAATAATAATAATAATAGTGGGTTCTTGTATAGCGCTAATGTCTGTCAGACTTGACACTCCTGGCGCTCCGTTTTGTTATGTTTCAGTATTGTTGTTATAACATAATAACAGTTTATGATGTAAATTCAATTTTGTATTTATTTTGTTTATTCTTTGATTTTTCTTCCACTCAGAAACGTTTACCCGGATGTGTGAAAGCGACGGATCTTGGGAGGAAGGTCTCAACTATCAGCAATGCTTCAAAACATTGGATGAGAGGTCGTTTACACGTAATGCAACAGAGGAACAATTACAGGTAAACAGTCTCATTCTTAAAGGCAGGGTATTCTACTGGCACTGCTTCATATACTGCCATCTTCTGCTCACGATGTTCCCATGCGTCTACAGTCATGTCCCACAATGCACCATCAACTGCATGACGCGAGCGTGATGATGCTTGGTTACATGAACATGAAATCGCTATGCCTTTTGCCTTTAAGATGGCGCAGTCGAAAGTTCATTACAGCCCTGATTTTAGTCCGTAAAGCAGTTATTAAAGAAAATGCTAAAGATTCAAATAAATCCCTATTGCCTTCTCAAAATAGCAGTCATCATTTTTATTTTGCACTCTTACAAATCAAAATGCATTTTAAATGAACCAATGTGAATTTAAAATACGAAAATGCCACCAAAACGTTTGAATATATACAAAATTAATGATTATAAATTTGTCTTAGCATTGCCAATGTAAGGACTAATATTTCAGTGGGATCGTTTCAGTTATACACGAACACATTACTATACTGCAATTTCAGACTTTCCGAAATTGTATGTGATTTTCGCCCGTCCTGCCCATTTTTTCAATTCATACATATTGGAGGTGGCGGTTAACCTTTCATTGATATATTCAAAATTTTCGGCGGCAGCCCTCACTATGAACATGACGGACAAAGAAAGAGGACAAAATATACAGTTCCTCATTCTACAATTGCTGTGGTAGACAAAGGAACATCCCTTCACTGCTATTATGTAAACATGTGTAGAACAGGTGTCACATGTATATTCACCTGTTATACACATTTTGACATAATAGCAGTGAAGGGATGTTCCTTTGTCTGCCACAGCAATTGTTGAGGGTAGAATGAGGAACTGTATATGCTGTCCTCTTTCTTTGTCCATCATATTCATAGTGCCTACCGTCCAGCCTTGTGCCCCTTTGTACTGGACGGGTAGAAGAATGGGACAAAGTACCCATTAGCTTTTAAATGGAGGGCAAATTCAAAAAGAGTTTCAAATGGACTTCGGAATCAGCAGCATACTCGGCAAAAACCACATGACATAAGAGACGCGCATTTATTTCACGGCTAAAAATAAAAGAAGGAAGACATCGTCAATGACCTCGGATTAATGCAATTACGACATCATATTCATCTCGTCTTACGTGATGTTGGGAAACGTGATAGAAAAATCACTAAATGTTGTGTTAGCCTTTACATATTTTTTTTAATGCTTGCACTTTTAATGGACTGAAAACGAAAGTGTGACTGCACGTAGTTTTTTTCTCCGCTGTTTTCTTCGTTTAGTTGATTTTTTAGAGTCAATATCCCCCGCAGGTGAGGAGGGAGTCAGACTCAAAAGGGCGTCATATAATAAAAAGCACCATCACAAACGCGGTTCCGTTCAGGCAATTTGAAATTCGAGAAATCAAATTATTGATTGCTTTTTATCCTCAGCCTTGGGACTAGCAACGGCTCAATAATCATCATTAGTTTTGTTTGGCGTACATGACCGAACGTCTTCATATTTACAGTTTGTTTTGAAATTCACGTCTTTCTGCTTGTAAAGCCTTTGTTGATAACGAACTTTTAAAAAGGTCCATTTTTGCGGGCTTGAAACTAAAATCCATTATTAGAGTTTCCTGTGCGCCACTGTTTCTGCAAAAAAAACATGTATTTTTACGAGAAAAGAATATTTAGACCATCTGCAAGTTGATGTTTTTCACTTTTTTTCTTCACTAATTTTAATTAGAATCGTATTTTTGTTTAATTCAAGCAAAGCTACATTAATTAATTCAATTCTTATTTATTTGCTGATATGACCGAATGGCCCATTTATTTGTTCGAAACGAATGGCCCATTTATTTGTTCGAAATGATTTAAATACAATTATTTGTGGATGTTTTTTTGCAAAATTAGAACTACATGTAGGTTAATTAACCTACTGACCCCCGAGAAACGAGTCCTAACCCCGAAAGACTCGGAGGTAATTTCCACACATTTAGCCTCAGAATCAAATGATTGATAATTGGGGTTATTATTCAGAATGGAATAGGAGCAGGATTTCTTGAAAAGAAATATAAATAGGTCATCAGATTGACCACGTTGACGTTGGAGCAGGAAGATGGCCAGGAAATAAAGAATAAGATAGAATATAGAAAAACAGAGATTAGCAGAATTGGAACAAGAAATTGGAAGACGAAAATGGAAAGAAAAACAAAACAAAAGAGGGAAAGGAGGGTACTGATGAGGGCATAATGAAAATGATATAAGGGCAAGGAGATAGGGATAAACCGATGGGCATAAAAGGTTTAAGAAGGTGGAATAAAAGAGGAAATAGAAGAAATTGAGAAAGAGGAGAAGGAGGAGGGGAAGAGGAAGAAGAAGAGGATGAAGAGGAAGAAGAAGAAGAAGAAGAAGAAGAAGAAGAAGAAGAAGAAGAAGAAGAAGAAGAAGAAGAAGAAGAAGAAGAAGAAGAAGAAGAAGAAGAAGAAGAAAAAGAAAAAGAAGAAGACGAAGAAGAAGACGAAGAACAAGACGAAGAACAAAAACAAGAACAAAAAGAACAAAAAGAACAAAAAGAAGGAGAAGAACAAAAAGAAGAAAAAGATGGTGAGTAGAGGCAAGATGAGAAGTGAGAATGTGTGAGGGAAGGGAAAATACAGAAAAGAGGACGGAAAGGAGGAGGAGAGTGTATGAGAGGGAGTGGAGGAGAGAAAAGAGTGAGAATGGGAATGGTGAAGGGAATAGATAGTGAAATGAACGAGGGAGTGGGTGAATGTGAAGGAGGGGTAAAGGGACAAAAGAGGAATGATCCCAACATGCTCCGTTGTATTCAGACGAGTCTCAAGGCAGAATTGTAAGAATAGGAAGAAATTATTTTTTCCCAAACCATCTTCTCGCCACCGCTGACTTCTGCTTTGGTCTAATCCCATCGGCAATTATTACTTGCATCATTTTTTTGTTTCTTCAAAAAGATCATGATGATTCTTGTCCAGGACTTCACATAAAATGAAAACAACGAGTTGGTCTTCAAATCACCTTATTATAATTGGCTGGTGTTCTTCACCCTTATCTGTACTCTCTCTCTCTCTCTCTCCCCTCACTCTTTATTAGGTGATTGGATTTATGATTATGTAGGCATACATCCGAGCCTCGTATTTTTTACCATTTTGTGAGTTTACAAAATTAATTAATAATCCTTCTGTTATTTCCCTCTCTTTTGATTCTCTAGTTTTATAACAGTGTTATCAATGGAGCTAAGTTAATGGAACTAATCGGCCTCTTCCTGTCGTGGACCGGACTCATGGTGGCGCTGTTCATATTTTACTATTTCAGGTAAGAAAAAAAATCGAAATAAGTTCGCTAGATAACACGATCGCAAAGACTTTCAAAACAAATTCAAGGGCAATTTTAATATCCTATTGAATATCCCAAAGAAATCATGTTCAAATTATGTAATATGTAATGATAATGTTCGTTCATTTCAAGAGATGACAGAAAACTCTACTGAATTCGCCTGAGATTGAAAGTTTTTGCTATCGTGTTAAATGTCCTTCGTAAATAATTATCATTAGATGACTTGGAGATCCGTTGAGGGCTTTAGAACAGCATTAAACCACCAAGGTCAAGGTCTAGCGACATGTTTACCACTGATATCCTTCTTCCTACTAAACTTGAATGCTTTACCTTAGCCTTTAGCCCTCCCGATGACATACTGTGCGCTATACCCCTAACACGACATCAATTCCACTCTGTAAAAAGTTTACTACTTCCCGCATCGAGGAAACGCTACACCGAAACGTATATGTGGGCTCACGGCCATAGAAGGAATCCGAAGTACAAAATCAATTGCCAGCTACGTTTAAATGTATCTCTTCTTCCATTCCTTCTAGCTATATAGGGCCTATCACAGTGACGAGGGAACTGTGATTTTTTCTTTCTAGAGGAAATGTTGGGAATATAACATATCCGAATGAATTTCAGTTTGTGTCACTATTTCAGAGGAGGAAGCATGAGAGAAAGATCAGGAGCGTATAATAAAGAGATGAAGCGATGTGATGTAAGAGAGCAAAGCAACCAGATTAATTAGCGAGATTGAACGAGAAAGAGAAGGACAAAATAGTGAGAAAAGGGGGAAAGACAGAGGGATAGAGAGAAAGACAGAGAAAGACAGAGAAAGAGAGAGAGAGAGAGAGAGAGAGAGAGAGTTACTGTGCCTCAATATAGGCCGGGTAATTTCCATTAGGTAGGCCTATATAGTTTTTGAGGGCTTAACATGCGGAAATAATGAACGCCCGGTTGCTTTGCTCCCTCGCATAATATTGCTTCAGGATCTCATTTCATTTATTTATTTTAAAGATTACTAGCTGTGTAAATTGCTCAACACCTTTGTAAAATGATAATGATATCACAATCATGATACAACATTTGAGGCTCGTTCAGATAAGAAGTTAATCACAGAATTGTGATAATATACACACTCTTGCTTTTCTAAAGGCAAATAAACAACGGTCACTACCGCGCCCTATCTGAACAAGGCTTACACTTCATTTACAAGTGTCACGAAAAAATATCCACAACAATCCTCTCCTCTTTCATTTCCTAGAAACCTTCGATGCCATCGAACAAAGATCCATCAGCATCTCTTCTTCGCCTTCATCTTCCGTCTCACCATCGAGATCATTCTCGGTGTCGACCGTTTCAACAGCAAACTCGCCTCCAAACAGGGCTTCGAGAATCAACATAGCATTCATAATGTGGTACGTATATAATGGGGCGGGTTCAGGATTTCAAAAGAGGGGCGGGGAGGGGTGAACGATATAAGATCTCTGAAAAACAAGAATAACAACCCAAACAAACACGAATAACAACATCAGACGCAGCAAAAACACTAGCAAGGAAAACAAAAACAACACTGCAACAGCAGCAGCAGCAACAAATTATTTGTGTAATTACGAGACATGGACGTCCAAAGCGGACCGGGCAGGGGGGGGGGGGGGGGCAGATGCTCCTAGCTCCCCCAAGAGATCAATTGGGTGGAAAAGTCATTTTGGACTCTCCATTATTTATTTTCGCTTTCCCTCGCATATAAATAGACACACAGTTTATTATCATTCCACTAGTGTCTACCATAATAATAGCATGATAGTTTGTACCTCTTCAAAATATGATTAATCCTTGCAGTATAAGCTTAAGCTTTCTAGTGCTCTAAAAATGCAAAGTTTCACCATTCCAAAACCATTTTAATCATGCCATTCCCCCTCATCAATACATTTTGTTGTTGCAGTGAGCGATATAAGCTTTCTCGTACTCTAACACTTCAAAGTTTCACTATTCCAAGAACGTTTTGTCTCCTTCTTTTTTGTTTTGCTATATAAGCTCCTAACATTTAGTTAGAAGTAATTAGAATGAAGAAGAAAAACAACGCAATTCACGTGCCATCGGAAGCGCGAGATACTAGGGGGCAGATACTGCCCACTACCAATCAGGAGGGAGGGTGGTAAAATTGTCTTCGCACCCCCCCCCCCTCCCCACAAGACCATAAGTTTCCAGTGTAATGATAAGCTTTTCGAATTGTAAATTGCAGTTGTTTTAAACATCTTGATGCAAAATCTGATGTTTCTAGCACCATATTATATACACTGTAAAAAAGAATTTGTTCATTGGTAATTTTTACGTATTTTTTCCATGTAGAATTTACTTGAAAACATTAGTTTTGCCACTTACGCACTAAATTTAAGTCTTGCTAACTCAAACTTTCAATTTAGTAGAACATACGTGGAATATTTAAGTAAAATCAAATACATAAATACTTTAAGTAATTTCAGCTTGTATTAATTTAGTAATTTTAACTCAAAATCAGAAATTATACGTATTACTCAAACAATTTATGTTGATTATTCTTATCTTTTTAAAGTAAGGACCGATGCAGTGCGTAATAGAAATATTTACATAATTTATGAATATTCATTAAGACCAAATTAAACTCTTTTTTAAACAAAACAATTCTTTTTTGTGGTTGAATGAAAATTTAAGGACTTTAAAACATTTACTAATTCATTTAACATGGCTAAGCAAAGACAAGACAATTTTAAATTGTTACCCAGTTCAAAACAAATAAAAACTTGATATTTCAGGAAATTGTCAACCAATTTTCCTTTTAAGATGCTACGATCAAGTATATATAAAATTTGGAGCCTTTCAATATGTGTCGAATTGAAGCGTATGTAATAGTTTGTGATGGTGGTAGATATATATATACGGTTAAATCTTAAATAGAAGTAGTGAATGATTAGTGGATGTTACTTGTTAGATTAGATGGGTACCAAATCGTGCAATATGTAATCCTATCATAGCTTTTTTTTAATTATCTAAAATGATTACAATACTTAAATTATTTACGTTAATGTAACTCGATTTAACTGAGTAAAAATGTATTCAGCAAAATAAGTAAATTCTACTTAAGATGCCGTAGGTAATATTTACTTAATAAAAATAAGGCAATTCTTTTCCTCAATTTTATTGAGTTATTTCGACTATTATTTTTTTACAGTGTACAATTAGTATAAAGTGCGGAAGAAATTTGAAATGTAAACCATCTCTAAGACTCTTCCAAGCATTGTTGGCCACTTTCGAAATGCTAAATCAAATTAGATAATGCCTAAAATACTCTTGTCAAGATGAGCCTGTTTCCTCAATTTCTTCCACAAAAAAAACCCCCAAAACACTGGGAATACATAGAATAAAACTCCTTCGTATGAGTCGTTATAGTTGTATTTCAAGTTCGAGTATAAACCAGACTGCAAAGATTTCCGCCAAAATCTTAAATAAGTTAGAATTATACAACAATCTGTTCACCGCCCTTACGGATATCTGAACATATAATGCTACGTAATTCGATTTCGCCGCTAGTTTCCATGCTTCCATCTGTCACTGTCGAAAATGTCCTTTTCAAAAGTTCATTTTGAAACCAGGCTGCAATTTTTGTTCTAACCTCACAAAGAACAAGCTCAAATAGGACCTTTTACAATCCGACAGGACGAACACAACACACTCAATAATTCAAAAATAATCCTCTTAAGCTGTGTACCGAAGAGCATATCCGATGAAAAGTTATTTTCTGAGAGAATCTAACAAGTTTGTTAAAAAAGGGCGAACAGAAAGAAGAAAAAAATCCGTAATACCTTCGCCAACATTTAGGTTGCCAACTTGCTTTAGGGTATGGCTCTTTGAGTAACATTAAAGCCCCCCCCCCCCCACCCCCAGGTATATGATTGTAAAATAGAATTATTGAGACAATTTTACCTTGAGAAAAGGTCGCTAAAGCCCACTCACGGAAAATAACAATGTGAAATACCTCTATACACCGATAAGTAATATGATCATCGACATATCCAATTGCTTTTCCCAAGATAGTTCCTTTCATGAGCCAATTGTGCTTTTGGAAAGATGTTATATCACAGCGTTGACAGTCTAATGCCTCGTTAGTTATTTAGTTGGTTAGATATTTAGTAAGTTAGTTAGTCAGTCAGTTAGTTAATTAGTCAGGTAGTTAGTTAGTTAGTCAATTAGTTAGTTAATCAGTTAGTTAGTTAATTAGTCAGGTAGTTAGTAAGTTAATCAATTAGTCAGTTAATCAGTCAGTTGGTAAGTTAGTTAGTTAATCAGGCAGTTTGTTAGTTAGCTAATTAGTCAGGTGGTTAGTAAGTTAATCAATTGGTTAGTTAATCAGTCAGTTTGTTAGTTAGTTAGTTAGTTAGTTAGTTTATCTGATTCGTAAATACCGTATATATGTCTTTTTCTTTTACACTTTTTGTTTGTTTGAATACCACACTTTCATTCCCGCAGGCGCCACTTTGTAAAACTTTCGAAGTTCTCCGAGAATACACGAGAATATGTACCTTCGCTTGGATGTTCATCGAGGGCATCTACCTCAACACATTGCTCTCTTCGGCTGTCTTCGGAACTCCGAAGTTTGTCCTCTTTTACGTCATCGGTTGGGGTGAGTTATTCCGAAAAGGCAATCTGATCAATGATAAAGGAAATACACATTGTATTGTTTTTCATCTGTTCATAAATATGTTGTTCTTTTTCGTATTCCTATTAATGTTGTGGTCATGTATCGTTATGGTTCAGCTTCTGTTCACGGCCTTGCTGAAAGGCAGCTTCAAGCTGGGAGCATATTTTATCACGATTGAATAAATGCAGTACACTGTAGAGTACTGGAAATCCGATCAACGATAAAATAAAGACATATTGTATTGTTTTTTATCTGTTCATAAATATGTTCTTCTTTTCGTATTCCTTGTAATTTTGTGATCAGGTATCATTATGGTTGAACTTCTGTTCACGGCCTTGTTAGAAGGCAGCATCAGGCAGAGAGCATGTTTAACCGTGATTGAATAAATACAGTATACAAAGAATACTGGCAAGCTGATTACATCCAGTAGGAAGTATCCGGAAGCATTTCGGAAAAATTGTTCATTTATTATATAAAAATTGATGTATACTGTGAATTTTGTTAATGATTAAAGTGAAGAAACAAATATTGACTCGATCTTGCTGGGAGACACGTACGCTGCATGTATGTCTGATCCAAACCTTTCCGGTATTAATCGTCCTTATTTCCAACATGAGGGCATTTAAAGGATGTTCCTTAAGGGTGACATCTCCATATAGACATTCTCTTACGCTTCTAAACTGACATACAATAAATGAGAAAGCTCGCGAATTATTTTCTCATATTTACCAACACCCAACCTTATCTTTTTTTAGACCTGGCTTTTTTTTGCTTTGCTTTCATTTACTTTCCCTTTTCCTTCGTTTCCTGTCGACCCCGGGATAGTTGTTGTATCTCTTCTACTAACGGGAAGTAATCAAATCGCCAATATTTTCTGGGGCTGAATTTGGATTGATATATTCTGTGAAGTTCTCACGTTATACAATCACTTCCGTTCCATTCAAATATCTGACGAAGTTGCTGTCGGCGAGTTAGGAAAGAGAGACGAATAAGCTCTTAATTTTGCCTTTGAAGAAGAGTAACCAATCTAGATTTACATGTATTATTTCCATTTCCCTCCCGGTCATTATCTTTGTACTGTTCGTATGTTAACGGCTTCATTACGATTGTTCACATTGTCGGGAAGTTAGTTGAATCGTTTATCGATTTCCTCTAAATCTAAGCAAAAAACATATCATAAAATTTGAGTGACAATCAAGCTTCAAACATTTTAAAAGAGAAAAGGAAAATTGTTGATATGATTGGGAACAAAAAATAAGGAGAACGTGCGGTACTCACAACTGTAGAATGATTATTCTAGTAAAATCCTAGTATATAATAAATAATTTTCAAGGAATTCCTTACCCTGTTCATAGTAATGATAAGAATAGTCGCATGTGTATAGCGCTAAGCGCTTTACATTTTAATCATTATCATTATCTTTATTATAGGCTCGCTTCCCATATCCGTTTCTACTGATTTAACATGCATTTGAAAACTTCAGTTAAATATTTTTTTTAAATGAAAATGTTATGCTATTCTATATTTTGTATCGTAAGAAAGGTTAATTCATAAATAGTCATTTTGCATTTTGAAGTTTTTCTACTGCTAATTGTTATTTCTAGCCCATTGTGTATATGCTTGTTTACCCGATTATTATTATAACCTCTTTCAATTTCTTCTATTTTGTTTATTTCATTATAAATTCTGACAATGCTGAAGGTATATTGAGTCTTTGTAACCGTCATTTTATCCTGATCTCAAAATAAACAGCTGAATATTTAAAGACTTTCGTCTCTACCAATCTCCTTGGGAAAAAAATATTGCCTTTAACATTGAGGATGACGTCGTTGTTTGTTGAAAAACACATAAATATTTGATATAAAATGCTGTGTATAACAAGTCTGCATGCAGAGTCCATGAACTTTCTTCGTTAATCATCAGAAGGGAAAGCACACCCCCCCCCCCTTTCCACCGCCCCCTGCTTTCTTATATTGTATCAAGACCAGTAGACTCTATACAGTGGCTGTCCAAAAAAGGTTTATTTCTTTATTTTATATTCCCTCTATTATCTTTCGTTTCTTTTATCGATACCTCCCCACGACCTTATTCTACTTTCTCGTGCGACTCTCCTTCTTTCGGTTGTTTATATCTATTTTCCTCTCTGTCACTCCTTTACAGTCTCTATGTCTCTGTCCCCCTCCTCTCTTTCTCTCTCTTTCTCTGTGTGTGGCTCTCTCCTTCTTCCCTTCTCCCACAACCTGTCGCGTACATTATTTTCGTATGCTTCAGTTTCTGTTATCAATATTTGACAATGAACTCTCTCCACCTTACAACATCCATTTGGAGCCAAAAGGTCATTAACTCATATACTTAAACACAGATTTAACGTCTTTCTGGCTCTGGACACACGACACGCGCTGTTAATATCTTCATCTTTTCTTCCGCCAAAGCCGGTTTAATTATGAAACACGTAATCTAGTTCATGGTCGTTGATATCGTCCTCTGACTAAATAATGGCGAATGAAGAAAAAAAAATGCCATGGGTACCGCAGGGTTACGGCCGGTGACACAATGTCTTCATCAACACCAAGCAAGAGATACAGAAAATATGGGGTATCAATGTTTCCATAGGTCTCCCTGGGGCTGGCGGCGTCCTCCTTGAAAGGAAACCGACCAGGTCACGTGACTATTTCATACTCTGTCGCCGATTCGCATCAAAACAGACATTCAGTCATAATCGGTATGAAAGAAAATGATGAAATGAAATGATACGGAAGCCTTCCATCGTGTCACCTACATTTCCATTTTTCCATTATTATTGTATCTTGTGATACCCTGAATGGCGCTCTGTTGCATGTACTTGCACGAGGTGTGTCTCGACAGCATCGATATTCAGGTCAAGCATGAGAATTTGATAGGGGGTAGCCAACGTGCACTCCTCGATTTTGTTTAAACTTATTTTTGTTTGGGTGGGGCGTGTTGTCCCGTGCACTATATAAAAGCGATGATAGAATTATTGCCAATGCACGTTCGGCATTCGCTTGGCATAGTTCGATTACTGCGTCGACCTAAAAAGCTCTAATACTGTAAGTCTCTCCACCAACCCCCCCCCCCCCCCCCGGGGGGGGGGTGGTGGGGTACTCACGTATATTGGGTATACAGGGATATGCCTCTCGGAAGGGTGACTTTTCCAGGAAAGTTCCTTAGACATGGGTCATCTTTTCATTAAAAGCATCCTTAGACATGGGTCCCATTACAAAAAAAAACCTTAGACGTGGGTCCCTTTTTTCATTTATTCCTTTCCCCTCTTTTCTCTCTCATTTTCTCCGGGATTTTGGGATTTGCTCCTAAATACTCGAGCCTACATTGTAAACGCCTAAATCTCTCCCATCTCTAAATAAATACGGGGCGTAAACAATCTTTATGTGTGTAAACTACTTGTAAACTACATGTAGTATGGTACAGTTTACTAATAAAGAATTTTATCAAGAAACTGCAAAATGATTTGCCATTGTATTATTACAGCTAAGCTAAAAAATGTAATATTTAAAGTTTGAAATCCTTAGACATGGGTCCATTTTTCCAAAAAATCCTAGGACACGGGTACCTATTTCCAGCAAAAGGACCCTTGGATGTGGGTAGGGGTTCGGAGGTCTCAGCCGCACACCCCGTCCGACTATAATCTGAGTACCCCCCCCCCCCCCCCCGGGCACTGCCTTTCCCAATCTCTCTCTCTCTCTCTCTCTCTCTCTCTCTGCCTCCCTCTCCTCTCTCTCTCTCTCTCTCTCCCTTCCCTTTTCTAGTTCTTTCTAAGGTTTGTCCTATTATTTCATCTTTCCCCCTCGGTTAAAGTCTATCTCATTTTTCTATTTTACCACTTCCTTGCTCTCTAAAAATGTATAATTTTATGCAACATTGTAGAATATTTTCATGACCTAAATCCGTGAGCATCGCATTTGATATAATTAAGAAAGGGGAAGACGAAGAAGCAGAAGAAGAAGAAGAAGAAGAAGAAGAAGAAGAAGAAGAAGAAGAAGTAGATCGAGAAGAAGACATACAGACATGTACCATATGGAATGTTCTATCAGACCAATTACAAGTGATTACAAGATGAGTGTTATCTCAACTTGATCATTGATACCTTCCCCGACTCTCGTCCCGACTGCGTGTCGCCCACACAGCCTCGGGGTCGAAACTATAACATCTACTTGATCCGTAATGTAGAGCACAGATTTTATTTAGGTCGGGGCCACGAGCCCTCTCTTATTGAGTATATAAGTACTCTTATCAGTTTTATGTCGTACTCGCTGACAAAGCCATACTTTTGGAATGGCGGGAGGGGTGGGGGGGGGGGGGTGATGTACACACAATCACAGAATCCTCTAGTTACACGCACGCGAAGAAATGGGAGAGGTGTAGGGTTAAGGTCTTCATCTCTAAGTTCCATGGATGATTTTGTTGTTGTAATGGATGAGCAGGACGGTATGGCTCCCTTGTGTCCCCCTCACTTCCCTCTGGCAAACCCTTTGTTCTTACTAGCCATTATACATGTGTTTCGTATCTTAAATCATTTACTTAAAAACTGTTCATTTTATACGTGTGAACATTGAATTACAAAAAAAAATAAAAAATTATCATGTCCCAAACAAAATACAACTCTGGGCCCCGTCTTATACAGATTTGATATGAAGTTATTTGCGATTGATATAAATCGAAACTATGTACATGATGGATAGGAGACTGGAATTTGCGAGTGAGTGGAGGACTTGCGATTGATGTGGATCAATCGCAACTCTTTATAAGACGGGCCCTGTTATACTAATTTCACATCTTTAGTAGATTCAGAAAGATCATGGATGTCGTGTCTTTATTAACATTACTGACTGAAGGGGACAGGTTCGTGCTTTGTTCATAATAAACTCATTTAACGCTTTGGGGGTAGGCTCAATCGATCTCAAATTGTTCTTCAAATTGTTAACACCAAATATTTGTTTCTTTCAATGCTACGTTGTTCTAATAAAATGCAATATTTCTGAAAGCAATAAACATGGTTAGGACTTTTTATGTTTTTTTATTTTAATTAATTGTCAATTTTCATCGAATACAATTATTCTAAACCTCTCAACAATTTTGCCAATTAAGGATCTTAAAGATGATGTTCCTTTTACAATTCCTGGCATAAAACGCAAAATGGTCATATAACAACATATATTGTATGCTGTCATTGTTTATGGAGTCCAACACAATATGCGGAATCATGCCCTTTATTTTCATGCCTCTGGTATATTTTTAGGGCTCTCAAAAAAAGTTAATGATCCAAACCACAAATACGGAATGGTTATCACAAAAGTGTTAACATATCATCTGGTTCTCTTATTTTCTTTGTTTCTCTTTTATTTTCTTCCCTAGCTATTCCAATATCGTTTGTGATCGCTTGGGCAATCGTGATGGATCTCACAGCCGCAAAGCTTTCTGGGTAAACAATTTTTTCAGCTTCTCTTCTGGAGATAGGCCTAAGCTCATTATTAAAAACCTACCCCGATGATTTGTCAGTGTTTAAAGTGCAATTTATACAACTTATCTGCTAATCAGAATGATGCACACAGCCGTAACTCGAGTGAAGATAAATATATGATTATGCATTCATCATAATATATTATTCTCTTTGACTTTGCTCAACATGCCTTTAGGCCTCATGTCGGGCTTAACTGAATTCAAATTCATTTTGCTTGTACGTCTTAAGAACGACGAAGATGTATTGCCAAAGTCAGGTTTAAACAAATCTTTAACACTGCCTTTTTTTCGTATTATACTAATTCAAATTAGCCCGGCCCGTAGTATATAATCGCGTGTAAAATCCCAACGGAAAACTTAGACCTCGGGTTTGAATTAAAAATACGGGCATATGAGTTCATCATTTGAATTCTTCATGTATTAATCTTTTTTTCCTTCTTTTCTTTGCTGCGTGGGAAATTCTTTCTTCGTTTATGTATAGATGTTGGCACGGACATGTAGATTCTATTTGGTACTGGGTCTTCATCGAGATCCCTCGGAACCTGATGCTTGTGGTAAGTTCCAAAAGAAAATCTTCCTTTCGAACTAATCCCATCATTTTTTTAAAAATTTCAATCCCAAATTTTCCGACATGTGTTTAGCTCGTACATTCATTATGTAGAGTCCGATTGATAAAGACTTGCCACTCGAACAATGGCGTAGCATACTGTAAGACATGCTGATACAGATCAATTTACAAAAACATACCCATTTTTTTATTGATCAATAGTCATTTTCATGCAGCGGTTATTTATTTGGCGTGTGGACCATTTTCAATGATTTACTACGCCTTGACAGAAGTCAGTGTCCTATAGATAATACTGTTATTATTATCATCATTGCCTTTAGGCCAACGTACTGTTCCTCTTTAACATCATCAGAGTACTGGTTACCAAGCTTCGGGAAAGTAACACCAGTGACACCCAGCAAGTCAGGTAAAAGATGTGGTATTATTCTACAAATATTACCTCCATCACCGTCCTAACAACCCGTCGGCTTCCTGTAAGAGGAATTGACTCTAAATAGCTGCGCTTCCGACCTTCCGACGAAACAGTGGAAAGCATTTTTTATCCGTTGGAGGCGGGGGGAGGGGGGATTAGGGCCCACTTTCAAAGTTGAATCCTCGTTTAAAAATAGTGATTCAACTACTTCTTTTGATGTGGATTCCACTATAATTTGGAGTGTATTCAACTACAAAGGAAGCGATCTCTAGAGAGTGACTATCAAACCATTGGATCTCTACTTCTTTGTTTTACGAGAGCATACAAAATTGTAATAAATATAAGTAAAAGACGCTTGAAGCAAATTATGCCCATGTGACGGGAATTACTGGGATTGTTATATTACTTTAGGCTACTCGCATCTCGCAGAAGAAAAGGGATTGCATATGATAAAATCATCATGTACCTGTTGTTTTCAGTTTTCCCAGGGTATCCCTTTCAGGCATTTCGACAAATGTACAGATTCCAAAATTGCGTTGCCTTTACCTTTTCCAACCCATTATATTGCAGGTATTAATTCTCACTCTAACTCAAACGCGAAAGTCCGAGCTTATGATATCGCCCCGAATAACAAGCGATTCGTGGAATAATTATTGCTTGTGGTCTGTAGCTATCTCCATTTTTTCGTTTTATTGGAAACGTGAAAAATTGAAAACGTTTTACGATGATTGAAGCCCGAGGGACAAGCCTATACTTGAGGACTTTTATTTCATTTCTGTGGAATGATAATGATGAAATGGATAGCCAGGGAAATATAAAAGATAAAGTACCGTATCACTTACAACATAAAAGATTGGGAAATAATAAATTAAAAAAATAAAAGACAAACAAACACTTAATGAACCTTCAAATACCAAAACTGAAACTTTAAAGAGTTAAGAACTATATGATCTAATATTTTCTTCTTCCTCCTCCCCTTCTCTTGCTCTTCCTTTGCTCCTTCTTCTTCTTCTTCCTACTTCTTCTTCTTCTTCCTTCATTCCTTCCTTCCTCTTTTTATTTTGCTACTTATTGCTCTTCTTCTTCTTCTTCTTTCTTCTTTCTTCTTTCTTCTTTCTTCTTTCTTCTTTCTTCTTTCTTCTTTTACTTTTATTCTTCTTCTTCTACTTCTTCATCCTCCTCCAATTCCTTTTCTTCTTCTTTTTTCTTTCTTCTCCATCATTTTTTTCTTCTTTTCTATCTTGTTCAATGCAGGAAAGCGCTTAAAGCAGCTATCGTTCTTCTGCCACTGCTGGGCATCGCTAACCTGGTGTGGCTAATACCACGACCCAAACCCGATGATGAGAAGTCCTTCATCCTCATATATCACTATCTCTTCCTCTTCCTCGATGCCTATCAGGGATTCTTCGTCGCTGTGCTCTACTGTTTTGTCAATGCAGAGGTGAGTTAGGGTTTTTTCCTAGCATGTCTTCGGACGAAGAATCAAAAGTGTTTTGAATTGATGCAAAATTCATATCATTGCAAAGGGGAAGCCTTGCTGATCAAATATAACAACTTCCCTCTTCAAAATATGTTTGGGACCCGCAGTAATCGTCTCTCAAAAATGGTTAATTTTGAGATCCAGATTTTCTGCTTTCAGCGGTCCTCCGTAGAGCGTCAAGATTCGTGATGTCAAATGCGAGACAGAGCTAGCCACAAAATTGCATTTAACGCCTTTCCATGATATCTATATGATTTTCCAGCAAATTGTTCGTGTTTTTCAAGAGAAAATCTTTCCATCCATATATAGTTTGTCCATAATTATCAGTCTTCATAAATGTTCTTCGGGCGTACTATTAGATGTATATCCCTGCAATCATTATTCGGTTCTTTTTACGTTTCATTTGTAGTATTTTATCTGGAGGGGGAAGGGGAGGAAGGGGGTCAAGTGATTGGCACAAGGCACAAGGGGCAAATATTACAATGACGTATTACATTATTGGAGCATGATTTCGATGGGATATACAATAGAGGATTACAATGCCCTGGAGTTTAATTCTCGAAAACCTTTGCGGTCATTTCATCATTTTATTTTTGACAGGTGAGGGCGACATTGAGACGGAAGTGGAACGCCTGGAGGAATACTCGAAGTCCGCATCATCATAGGGGTCATTCAATCGTTACTACGGCAACAGATGTACGTAAAAATCTCTTCCTCAACTTGTCTTTGAACTTTAGAATTGTGAAATTAGGATATGAATACATTCACATCCATGTAGTAATAATTAATATTGCATTGAAAGTTGCTTTGATATTCAAGTTCAGAGGCGTTTTTTTAATGCATTGTATATAAATGTTATATATAGATGGAGGGAAAATCCAGTATTAGATGGGCAAAGATTATTTTATAGAATTCACAACTCATCTTTTAGGAAACAATACCGATACAAAAAGTAAAAATCTTTTTCTATGATTTGACTTTTCAAAATTGGAAAATAAAGCATGCACTATTCTGGAATATTTAGAAAGGATGAATGAAAGTGGGAAAGTTTAAAAAGGGTATGACCTCTCTATACTATTTTCATTCCCAATGGAGCTGGAGTATTTGTACAATATTATTTTTATTTAGGGGTGGGGCATTTGAAGAAGAAAAAATCAGCAAATTTTGAACAATTTCAACAAATAAATTTAGACATTGTTGTTTAAAATAGATTTTCTAATTAGATATGATTAATTTGTTTTTCACAGAATGCGTTTACTAGGTAAGAATTTACTGTGACTAAATATTAGTGTCTATTTCATTGCAGTCGATTCTCATTTCATTATTTAAACAGGCCGTTTATCGTTTTTGTTGGACGCTTTTCCTAAAACCCATGCATGCGAATATTCAGTTTCAATGATATGATATGATTCTACATTTCTCCTTGAAAACATGTTTTATCACATTGATTGCTAAAGAATGTGCATGAATGAGTTTGCGATGTTGTCATCAACATGACAAATATCTTCATCAACTTAAGTAATTCATTATCTCGTAATTTTCTGGAAGTCCTTATTTTGTGTGGTTCTTTTACATTTAATTTTGCACCTTGTCAAAAGAGATATAGACCTGGCTGTAAAACAATTCTACTTATGTGACATTTGAAGCAATTCGTCTGCAGTCATGTTCAATGTATTTGAAAAAGAAAAAACAAGTACTTTGTTGTTTTGAAACGGATTTCAATCAGTTGTGGAAGTTTGTCTTCTACAATTGAATGGGTACAGTATAATAATGACAGAACATTAAAACCAGTTAGTATTTTATTCCCCTGCGACAGATTATGTGCGTTTTAATAGCCCGCATACGGCCATGGCGTAGCCACAAGTCAATAAGCGGTTGGAGAAGCGTCTTACCCCGGGCCGAGGAGGGGGGGGGGGGGGGGGGGGGAAGGGGGCGTTTAGTGTGGATACATGTCTATTGGCACCCGCTCTAGGCATAACGTTGTAATGAATATTTTCTCTTAAGCCTTCATAAACGGACGGGGATGTTATAGCCCATTAATTTGATCAATTGTGACAATTACTTTTGCCTTAATCACTAAGGTTTCAAAATTCAGATTTTTTAGTTTATCATTGTTTTAATTTCATTACCAAATACTTCATCTCTATTGTGCACATGTCTCTCTATGTTACACTGAAATATCAATGACAAACAGGGCTTTGTATTTTAGTTATTGTTAACGAACACACTTTTTGGAAAATTGCCACATCACTTATAACTTCCTCTTTTGTCTTACTTTCAATTTTTTAAGTAAAAGGACTCGATATCTGACGTCGACTTCATAAAAAATATGTGATACATGTCGTCATTTTCTACTCTTTTCTGATGCACAATCTTCAGGGTGCATATTGGCCCTCACGGGAACGTTGATAAAGTTCCGCTGTGTGTTTGATATGGCACCTATAAGGCTAAAAGTTCACCTACTACTAGTGTATTCCCTCATTCTGCAAATTTTAGGGTATAAACTTTTTACCTTTTTTTTGTTAAACAAAAGAAGGCCCGATTCGGAAAAAAAGAATTATTGTGTCATATCGATAAAGACAATAATTCTTTTACATTTCAGCTAAACGTGTATAGCAATAGTTATAGTCAATAAAACAAACTTATTATTAAGAATCCGATTACAAAACCTATACAAACGTATACGTAAAGTTACAACTTTGTACCACGAGAAAAGCCCCCTGTATCGTATGAAGTGTAAAAATGGTAATTTTGCAGAGGAAATTACCAAGAAGAAACAACAACGCCCTTTACATACTATAACACACATTGCATGGCATTTAATTATAGATATTTTAACAAGATATTTAAAAAACTTGATATTTTATTGTGATTTTGCCTTTAATTTTCTAATATTATCTCATCTTTATTTGTAATTACTACAGATCCGTATGTCTTTGTTTGACAATGGTCACGTGCCCGCGGAAACGTGACGTCACAATGGGTCACAATAATTTGGTGGAACTCTGAAGCCATTGGTCTCTTTCAGCTCGCGAAATTTCCCGACGGACTCCGAGAAAAGCCGAGCGGTTGCCGAGAGTGTGTTTTCTTACTATGGCCCCAAGAGCGAAACGGGAAATCTCTAGCGGGATTGAGATGAGATTTAAAGTAACATATACAAGAATTACTTATGATGTACAAACGTGATATTTTGCACCGGACAAAACATTGATTGCATCTGTTTCTCTCAAAACATCAGACTGAGAACATTTACAGGTAAAACCAAAAGACTTCATAGTATCGTTGGAGAAGAAGTAATCATCAAATATTGCTGCCGTGTAAAAATTGTCAAAATGTATTTCAAAGCATAGCAAAGCTTAGCTATTTTTATGTAGATATAGTTATATAGGATAATTGTATATGAGCTTGCCGTGATTTTTGAAATTGCCAACACTTGGTTAAATTTGGAAGGTCGAAATGATGTAGGTGTGTGACTTTTTTCACTATTTATTTCGTGAAGATTGCATCTTAGAGCCGGACTAGCATAACATCTACTGGCGCAAACCGAGGACAACATTTTTTTCTGACAGATATAAGCGAGAGAGGAGTTTTTCTAGAGTTTTGAATGGATGTGCAAACACACATCAGCAAGTTGTATTCAACCTGGGCGCTTGCTCCAATGTTGACTGTGGCGTGGGACAAAGTGTCCCCAGCCTTTGAATGTTTTTTGAAACAGATATATGGCGCCATACAAATGCTGTGAATCATCTTTTCATCATCTTCATCATCATCATCATCATATAACCAATGTGGGGAAGAATCTCATGATTAAAAAACAGTGAAATCTGAGGTGTAACTACAAAATGTAAGGTAGGCCTCTTAAATGATGATGATACAGAAGTAATTTAATGGATAGCATGATGATAAGTGACGACGACGTGGGGGATGATCATGATGATTATAATGTTGATAGTAATGGTGGTGGTAGCGGTGATGGTAGTGGTGGTCTTTGTAAGAGTGGTAGCGGTGGTGGTGATGATGACGATTACGATGGTGATGATAACGATGATAGCATTGACAATGGTGATTATGATGATGATTTTGATGATGTTTGTAGTCATGGTAGTGCGAGATGTGGTGGTGATGATGATGATAATGGTGATTATGATGATGTTGATGGTACAGTAATAATGTTGTTAGCCATGGAAGTGGTACCGATGGTGGTGTTGATGATGAAGATGATGGTGATAGTTGTGGTAGCGATAATGGTGATGTTGGTCTTCATAATAGTGGTAGCGGTTGTAGTGATGCTGATGATTATGATAATGATGATAAAAAAGACGATAGTATTGACAATGGAGATTATGATGATGATGTTGAGGATGTTGGTAGTCATGGTAGTGGTGGCGATGGTGGTGATGATGATGGTAGTGATTATGATGATGTTGATGGTAATAATTTTGTTCATCATGGTAGTGGTGGCGATGGTGGTGTTGATGATTAAGATGACAACGGTGGTTGCGGTAGCGGTAATGGTGATGTTGGTCTTCATAATAATGGTAGCGGTGGTGGTGATACTGATTATGATGATGATGGTGATTAGGATGATGTTGATGGTAATAATTTTAGTAGCCATGGTAGTGGTAGCGATGGTGGTATTGATAATGAAGATGATGGTAGTTGTGGTAGCGGTAATGGTGATGTTGGTTTTCATAATAGTGGTAGCGGTGGTGGTGATGATGATGATTATGATGATAAAGATGATAATACTGACAATGGAGATTTTGATGACGATGTTGATGATATTGGTACTTGTATAGTAGTAGAAGCGGTGGTAGTGATGATGATGATGATGATGGTGGTTATGATGTTGTTGATGGTAATAATTTTTATAATCATGGTGGTGGTAGCGGTAATTGTGATGTTGGTCCTCATGATAGGTAGCGGTGGTGGTGATGATGATGATGATGATGATTATGATGATGATAATAAAAATGATAGTACTGACAATGGTGATTATGATGATGATGTTGATGGTGATGATTTTGATAGTCATGGTGGTGTTAGCGGTGACGGTGATGTTGGTCTTCATAATGGTGGTAGCTTTGGTATTCATGATGGAGATGATGTTGTTGGTAGTGGTGGTGGTGATGATGATGAAGATGATGATGAAGATTAAAATGTTGTTAATGGTGATTATATGTAATGCCTGGATTACATTTGGCCTGCGATTAGTCTACGGAGCCCGTATCCTGCCCGTATCCCCTTTTCCGTGCGGCCTCTGTGCGGAGGCAGGAGGCGGCCGTGAGATTTTCGTACGGATTCACGGGCTCCGTAGCCTTTACGATTTTGTTTCGCGAGAAGTTAAACAAATTTGAAAAAAATCGTAAGCCCGTAGCCCGTATACATGTCGTAGGTGGCATTGCACAATCCCCGCACGGGCATCGCCCGGAGGCTTCGCACTGATTGTGCAGCAAACGTACGATTTTTCGGTGAACATGAGGGCACGGCGGGTGTACGGTCACCGCGCCTTCTCCGCGCAACCTTTGCACGGAAGCTGCACGGGCTCCGTACGATTTCCGTGCGGAGGCTGCGGAGACTGCACGGCTACTTCATTCAAATTGCACGATTTCCGTACAATCTCCGAGCAGCCTCTATACGGATTTGCCCTGGCCTGCCCCCGAGGGCCAATACAATAAATGGCACGATGCTCGTAGATAATGTAAACACAAACATCGTAGCCCGTAGCCTCCTACGATGTCTACACAAAATCGTAGACTATTTTATCGTACGGCGCCCGGGGCAAATGTAATCCAGGCATAATGATAATGATGATGATGATGCTGATAGTCATGGTAGAGGTGGCGGTGGTGGTGATGATGATGGTCAAGGTGATTTTGAAATTGATTCCGATAATGGTATTAGTTTTTGTGATCGTAGTCGTGGGAGCGGTAGTGGTGATGGTGATGAAATGATGATGATGATGACGGTGGTAATGACGATTATGCTGATATTAATGATGGCAAGGTGATGGTGATTACGATGACGATGATGTTGGTAGTCTGTGTGGTTGTGGCGGTGGTTGTGGCGGTGGTGGTGGTGGCGGTAATTGGTGATGTTAATATTGCAATGATGGGGACGTTATTTGCGGTCATTGTGGTGATGTAGTTCCGATTATTGCTTAATTCAATTTGGCTAGGATGACGGCCGTGGCGCGATTATAAAAATAGTTGTGGTGATGAAGATGGTGATGACATTGGAGTGGTGTTGGTGGCAGTTATGGGGATAGTAAATGTGTATGGTAGTGGTAGCGATAGTGATGATGAAGAGATGATGGTGCTGATGTTGAATGGTGGTAGCGGTGGATTGATGGAGATGCGGATGGTGATAGTGAGGGCGGGGGTGATCTATAACGCTAGTGAACGTCATTAGAACGTTGTGTGGTCGATGGGATGATCAATGATTGTAGCGGTAGTAATGATGATGATGGTGATGATGAAGATTGTGGTGTTGATGATGATGTTGGTAGTCTTGTTGGTGGTGACGGTGGTGGTAGCGTTTGGGGTGTTGGTGATGATGGCGATGTTAATATTGCATTGATGGGGATGTTGTTTGTGGTCATTGTGGTGATGTAGTTCCAATTACTGCTTAATTTGATTTGGCTAGGATGACGGTTGTGACGCGAATGTAAAGTAGTGATGATGATGGACATGGTGATGACATTGGAGTGGTGGTGGTGGTGGTGATGGTGGTGGTAGCTGTGGTGATGGTAAATGTGTACGGTAGTGGTAGCAATAGTGATGATGATAGTGCCTGGTGTTAATGGTGGTAGCGGTGGATTGGTGGAGATAAGGATGGTGATAGTGAGGGTGAGGATGAGGGTGATCTATAAACGCCAGTGAACATCATGGGAACGCTGTGTGTTCGCTGGCTTGGTCAATGATCTAAACTTGCAATGAAAAGATTTGCAGATTCTTAAACATTTCAATAAAATAATGTTATACTGGCAGTAATGATGATAATTTGATTACAAGTTTGAAGTGAACAGTGTTTTCATGATCAAAGATGGTGGTGATTGCACTAACGGTGCTGCTGGTAGTGGCAAAGATAATATTCGTGGTTATTATTGCACATGGAGAAGAATATTGGGGTTGTTGGTGGTGATGGGATTGGTGGCAGTAACTATGGTCACAGTAATTACACTGGTGCTGGTAATGGTGTTGGTGACCGTGATAGCGGTGATGTTGGTGTTAATGATGATATCAGTAATGGTGATGAGTATGATTGATTATGGTGATCATGGTGATAGCATGATAGTGGTGGTGATGTTCGTGGTAAGAGTGACTAAAATGGTAATGGTGCTTATGTTAGTGATAATATTAGAGGTGGTGCTGTTCGTAATGGTGCATGGTGATGGCGGTGGTGGGGGTGGTGGTGGTGGTGGTGGTGGTGGTGGTGGTGGTGGTGGTGGTGGTGGTGGTGGTGGTTACAGTGATTGCGTTCGTGAAAGCGTTGTTGATGGCGACATTCATGGTGAGGATGGATGCGATTAATCTGGTGATGGTGCTAACAATGATCTTGTTTTTCTTCATCATGGTAGATGTTTGAGTAATGAGGAGTTTGAAATTGTGGTTGTGACACTGGTCGTTATGGATTCAGTGATGGTAGCAGTGGTGGTGGCGATGATGGTAGTGGTCTTGGCCGTGGTGAAGGAGATGGTATTGGTAATTATGGTGATGGTGAAGATAGTATTGGTGGTGATGATGATGATGATGTAAATGGTGATGATGAAGAAGATGATGATAATGGTGATGATTATGGCATTTGTGGTGATTATGAAGATGATGAAGATAGTATTGGTGGTGATGATGATGATGATAATGGTGATGATTATGTCATTGGTGGTGATTATGATGATGATGACAGTATTGGTGGTGATGATGATGATATAAATGGTGATGATGAGGGTGATGATAATGATAGCGATGATGATGATGATGATGATAATGATGATGATTGTGGTGATGATGATGATGGTGATTATGATGATGATTGTGGTGATGATGATGATGGTGATTATGTTGGTTATCATTGTGATGGTTGTGACGATGATAACATTAGCAATGGTGGTCTTGGTCACGGAATGGCAGCCGTGGTTGTGGTATGGAAGTTGTTGTTGTTGTTATTGTTGAAGTTGGTGTTGGTTCTGGTGTTGGTGATGTTGGTTCTGGTGTTTTTGTTCTAGGTGGTGGTGCTGGTTCTGGTGTTGGTAGTGTTGGTTCTGGTGTTGTTGTTGTTGTTTCTCGTGTTGTTGTTCTTGGTGGTGGTGCTGGTTCTGGTGTTGGTGGTGTTGGTTCTGGTGTTGGTGGTGCTGGTTCTGGTGTGTTGTTCTTAGTGGTGGTGTTGGTTCTGGTGTTGGTGGTGGTGTTGATGATTATGTCGATGGTTAATGTGGTGAAGGCGATGTTGATAGGGATAAGGATTTCAGTAGCAATAATGATGTTAGTGCTGATGGTGAAACTTTACATCTCATTCTCTCCTTCTCACGGATATTTGCAGCTTTTGAATTCGAAATGAATTACGAATCTTAACTTGAAGAAATACCTATATACAATAAACGATGTGTCTTGCGTTCGAATATCAATTGAAGTCATTATTATATTATAAAGATGACTGATGACTATGATGTATATGATGGTATTATTGAGGGTAATGCCGTTGATGATGAAATTGGTGTTGGTATCAATATTGCTTCTGCTGATGATTATGGTGTTGATGAAGAAGAGGATGATAATAGTGATGATTGGGATAAAAGTGGTGGTAATGATGGTGATGATGATGATGATGATGATGATAATGATGATGATGATGATGGTGATGATGATGATAACCATGATCATGGTGATGATAATGATGATGATTGGGATAAAGTGCTGGTGATGATGATGATGATGATGATGATGATGGTGATGATGATGATAATCATGATCATGAAGATGATTATAATGATGATTGGGATACAGTGCTGGTGATGATGATAATGATGATGATAATCATGATCATGAGGGTGATAATGGTGATGATTGGGATGATAGTGGTGGTGATGAGGAAGATTATGATGGTGATGATGATTATAATGATGATCAGATAATAATGATAATGATGTAGTTTTTGTCAATGATGGTGACAGGTGGATGGTGGGGATGATGATAGTGATGATAATGATGTCGGTGTTTTGGGGTTTTTCGAATGATAATATTGGTGATGATGATGATAATGATGTCGGTGTTTTGGGGTTTTTCAAATGATAATATTGGTGATGATGATGATTATGATGATGATGATGATGATGATGATAATGATGATGATGATGATGACTCATGATGACGATGATGAAGACCAAGACGAAGAAAATGATGATGTGGTGGTGGGGTGATACGCAAACTTGCGCTTGCATCACCGTCTTAACTGCAACTTGAAAAAAATATATTGTAATTATTCTCAAGCTAGACAAACAAATGTGATAAGATAGGGAAAGGATTTGAAATGATTTAGGACACATTATGTCGTGTTCTTAAAACATAACATTTGATATAATGTCAAAATTAGAAAAAAATTACTGTTTACATGGTAAATCGCATCACATTACGAATATGTGTCAGTACTGTACTTTTTAGAAATAATTTGCATTTCAAATCCGCAGCCTGTTGGCAATTTCCTCCCTTAACTTTTTATACGTATTTGTAGTTTTGAGCATTTGTTTTTAGTTTATAGAAAATGAATTGTTTGTTGAAACATTCTTGTTGTATTGGAGTGTTGTATCTTATTGTGTATCTTTAAATTTATAACTACTTTTTAGTATTGTTTCTGTCTTATTATAGTGTAACATTTCTGTAACGTCAAATAATATTTTTATCTTGTTTAAAACGATTACAAACGGGTCATTTCGTAAATTATGTATGCTACCTTTAACTCTGTATTGTATTATAATCAGGATTTTATTATAACAATTTCTAGTTTGATTCGAGTTCATTGCTACCTTTAGTTCGGTATTGTTTTATAATCAGGATTTTATTATAACAATTTCTAGTTCGATTCGAGTTCATTTCTGATGTGTTTTAGCTTTGCGTTTTATGAATGATCTAAATCATGTAACCATTAGTTGTAAAACATTTAATTTTGTTCATGATTAATCAGAATAAAAACTGTGCACTGTTGATATTGATAACTCCGACGTTGCTCAGAAACAAGGCAAACTGGCAAATCTTGCCGTTCATCCATCTTCTCCATTTTGATGTCTGGGTATAAAACAACATCTTACTGAATACGGGGAAAATTAATGTTTATCTTATATTATCTATAATTTTTTCATTTTAGCAGTTAGGCCTACTGCCTCAAGCACATCACTTGTGTATTTATCTGTTCCATTATCCACAAAAAACAACATAAATCATATAAAAATAAAAGAAAACAAAACGAGAAGGAAAACAAAAATCGTCAGGTTTCTGCTGTGGCGTTTTCTCTATTTCCAGAGTCCGCCACTGTCCATGTTTACATAAATCAGTACATCAATGTAAACTACCCTTTTCTGCGAAAACAACGAACAAAATGTTTTGACATATTTAGTTATTCTGAAATGACTTCGAGAATTGGTGATGTATGTAACATTATAAACCCTTGGTATCGTGTGGTTACAGAGAAAAAAGGAAAAAACCCGCCCCCCCCCCAAAAAAAAAAAAATAAAAAAAAAAATAAACAAAAATGGTTTAACCCTTAACCTATGTCCTCTTTAACAAATTACTTTCGCGGAATTGCGGCATGTTCTTTGGGTGTGTCAGAGAGGTGTGTAGATTGATATAATGTAGATAGTTCATATAGTATAAATATGTATATACTGAGATGATTATAATTCTGCTGTTTTTGTAAGCATGGAGTATCCACCCGTTCTTCCTATATTCGCAGTGTAAACTGTTGACATATTGTATCATAGTCGTTTTGACAAAAACAAAACAAGATATATTACTATTGCAAAGTACTCATATCATTTTTGTGATAACATACATTTACTTATATGAGATATGTGTTTATGTGATCTCGGCATGTAAAAAAACATGTATGATTAAAAGTTGTTCATTACGAAGAAGAAAAGTGTCAGTACCATCTTTGTTATATTTTTTTTCCCTCATTTAAATGTTGGTCAAATCAAAGCGCTATACGGAGTGACACCATCAGAGAATTTGCAATTAAGGATAAAGGTTATTATACATGTAGATATTCTAATTCTAAACAAATAATGTACAAATCAATGACACGATATGTTAACATATATTACCTACCTTCACAACATTTGGGGTTACTATCAATCAAATAAAGTTATTTAGATTTCAATTTTTCTGTAAGTTGACGAATGGATGATAGGAAAATCACTTCCAACTGTTGTGAAAGTATCTCATATAAGTTCATAATTCTGTCTTGCATTGATTTGTAGATTTGTATCATGTCTGTAGTATTTCTTTTTTTAAATTGAAAACTCTATAGAAGGTCGTATTCATGGAAAGAAGAAGAGGGGAAGACCTCGTAAAGGCTTTCTAGATGATATAATTACAGAATGTGGAGCAACAGAATATGAAATGCTGAAACGGATGGCTCAAGACCGAGGAACTTGGAGAGACACTTGATATAAAATGTTGATTGGGTCACTGAACCTGTCATAAACTGACAGATCACTATTGATGATAGAAATGTCATTCCGTAACGCTTAGAATAGAACTTTTCAAATATTCAACTAGGTGACAAAAAGTATTAATAAAAATGTCTTAGGTTGATTTTCCGAGGGTCTTTCCGATCATGTTTATTAAATCATTGAACAGCCCCTATGAAATTATAAAATCATAAAGAAAATCGGTGATTGGGACAGAGTAATAATGGAGCAAAAATAGGCAGATGATTCATGTGCTGTCAGTTGGGCAACTTACCAATTTAGTTTGTCCTAAAAATTTCATTTGATTCCCGTTTTCAAAATTACGACGGAACAAACACATTTTAAAACAATTACGCGATTATTGCCCGACGCATTTCCTTTTGAAGAACATGTCTTTATTTTTTATAAGAGATATTGAAAAGAGGATAATGTGAGACTGAGGGGGAAGAGAGGGAGAGAGGAAGAGAGAGAGAGAAAGAGAGAAACAAATAGAGAGAGGGAGGGAGATGCAGAAAGAGGGTGTGTGGGAGAGAGAGAGAAAGAGAGAAATAAATAGAGAGAGGGAGGGAGATGCAGAAAGAGGGTGTGTGGGAGAGAGAGAGAAAGAGAGAAATAAATAGAGAGAGGGAGGGAGATGCAGAAAGAGGGTGTGTGGGAGAGAGAGAGAAAGAGAGAAATAAATAGAGAGAGGGAGGGAGATGCAGAAAGAGGGTGTTTTGGAGAGAGAGAGAAAGAAATAGAGAGAGGGAGGGAGATGCAGAAAGAGGGTGTGTGGGAGAGAGAGAGATAGTGTGTGTGTGTGTGTGTGTGTGTGTGTGTGTGAGAGAGAGAGAGAGAGATAACCTCAAGAGTGGAGATGTGTATTGTAGATCATGGTGATAATGGAGAAAGTATGATTGATTGATTGATGGAACCTTCAATCTTAAAAAAAAAACAAACAATTACTAAATTCATCTTTAAGTATACTATACGAACAACACACTCCACAAGCTCTTTAATAATCGGGCACATCAATAAGTCAAAAAGAGCTTTTCAAATGTCAGGCATACATACTGTTTTTAATAATAATAAATAATCAATATCCAACAAATTAACTACATGGCATTAATCATATAAATATCTATTTGCAAAAAAAGACAGAAAGAAAAACCAAACAAAAAAGGGAGAAAAAAAAAAAGAACAATTCGAACAGCTTCTTGTATCTTCCAGCCTCCAGGCAATTGATATATTAACACACCTGCGTTCCCGAGGCGTACAGCATATCCCACATAAATGACGTTTGGATCACGTCATACGTCATTGTAATGTTCACCCATTTCAACAGACAATGAATGGGGCTATTATTGAAGATGGCGACAGGTGCATTTTTTCAAGTCTCTGCCACCATGTTTTTAAAGTATGCAGTTGATCTTTATGGATGTATCATGTCTTAAAACGTCTTCTCTATTTTTTTCCTACCAAGGCTCGTTCAGAAATGACATATTAAACCACCGCAGAAAAAAACAACCATAGTTTGTTTGTTTTTGTTTTACTTGTAAATGAATAGCAAGTGGACCTAACAAAGACCATAAGCATATTTACTTATCTTTGTGTTATAAGATACAGACATGTAAAGCGTAATACACTTTACGTCATCATAAAAATGAAAACACTGCGGTTTACCCCTTTACATCTGAACGAGGCTTTAAAACGAAACATCAATTGAGTGCATGTAAATAAAGGTTTCCAGATACGTGTGCAATTAATGTTAATGTGCCTACAAATATTTCTGAAACTCCCGAAAACAATAGAAATTATAAATAAAAGTGAATAAACAAAATCATTATGAAATGAAAAAAGTCAAAAGTTAGTCAATGGAAGATGAACATTAAAAAAAAATTAAAAAAGAATTAAAAGGAAGGAGAATCTCTACAAATCTCTAGAACAAAATCTTAAAAGATGCAATTTTCAATGGTTTTTGGCAAAGAAAATTGCATTAAACAGAATGAAACATTTATCTTTGCATAAGTCTTACATTTCCAGCTTTAAATAACATTAACACTGTACAGAGGCTTAAATGATGATTCAATTTTTTAAAAGTATATCGCGCAATCCAACGATTCATCAGAATATAACGGGTGACTTATGATACTAGTGTATGTCAGTGGCCTACAAAGCGGGTAATTGCTTTTCCTCTATGCAAACATATTTACAAGTTTTTACTACTGAATTAAAGATGAATAATTTTAGCAACATGTTGTGCTGACCAATCTGTGGACTCTTTTGACGGTTGTAAACCAAAAAAGGGAAAAAGAGAATCTGCAAATGTTCAATCATATAATTATAATAATAATAATAATAGTGGGTTCTTGTATATCATACAACACTTGTGCGAATACTGAATATAATCTCTTTTAAACACTTTAGACATAGAATTTTACTATTTCACTGGCTGTGTAATACACTGTAAGAAATGCATGTAATGTGCTGTTCTTTCAAAGTATAATGACACGCACTTGGGACGTACAAATACCGGAAAAAATGTTTCCTTTCAAGCAATGTCAACATGTAATTTTACTGCATCACAGGTTGATAATACACTTCATAACTTTATATGCTCACTGAATGAAGCATAATATATAAAAACGGTGCCTTTTTTTCTTGGAGAGGGCAAGTACCAAATGGTACAGCCCCTGCAGTGGAATGGGAATCAGAAATTAAAAAATGGTATATCCAGTCACATCCTGCAAAGGGGACTCACACAACTATATGTATATGCACGGTCAAAGTGAATTGGTTAAAAAAATAGTATTAATAACGTAAAAAGACTACACTATTATAATGTGAAGTGGCAAAACTTTGGTAATCTCTGATGAAAACCACATGAATTTGATGTGCTGGAAATTTATTGAGGGAAAACACGGGAAGCAAAACCTTTAAACCAACACCTAGTTTTAATACTGTACACCAATCAAGAGAATTTACATGCAGCAGATCTTTAAGTATCTCTTTTTTTTGGGGGGGGGGGGGGTGAGGGAATAAAATGCTTTTTTATTCATTGTTTACCACCTAATCAACATTTTTTTAAAACTGCATTGCAGTACTACATAAATATATACATGAATATCATACTTGAACTCATATTTCATTTTTAATTTATTTCTTTACCACTTTCCTCCCATTGTTATCTTGAATGGAACATTTTTCTGTTCATATTTCAGACTCAATATTTTACAGATCCGTTTTTTACAAATAAATTCATAAATGTTGCTATTCACAAGCATTGCACTTACAACCTTTTTACAACTGAAATAAATTTTGATGATACATATATCATCCAATAGAACACCTTACCATCCACTGCAAGAAGGTGCTAAGTACAAATTCAATGAACTACAACTTTGTGAAACTAATTTGAGGTATTCAAATATATATACCGGTATATATACTACCAAGCTTATTTCGACTGATAATTTCCTACACATCTAATTTCCCTCTATTAAAGCTATTTAAACTATTTCCAATGTTTCTAAGGCAATTCTTTCTATACTTCCACAAATGCACACACATAACCATGACTTTATATATATTGCATAATATTAGGTTTCCACAACACATGCATACTGTACATCATTTAATGTGAGAATTCATATTTGACTATACTATAACATATTCATGTAAAGCTCTTTAAACAACACTTATCCCATTCACGTTATATACATAGGTTAACAATAAATATACTTCACGATAAAAAGAACAAAATGAACAATTTGGTACAAGCATGAAATCTACATTCATGTAAATATATATGTAATAAGATTTGTGTTTCTACATGAATCTAATGTTAAAATCAAAATGCAAAAACAAGTACAGTGTACATGTAATTTTACATCAATATATCATTACAGAGGTAAGCAATGTGTTCACAAATGTGTATCAAGAGCACAGCCAACAATTAAATTGCTTTTAGTATTAAAAATCAGTGAAAAAGATTTTTAAGAACAGAGAAGATCATAGAAGTACCGGTAGTATGAAAGAACATACAAATTATTACTTTTTAAAAAACTTTGTTCTACAACCATTGCTCATTAGCATCTGAAGCTGCCATGAAGCTGCGATGTCATTCTCTTTACGTTGTGTATATTGCAATTATACTTATTTTTATAATTATTGTATTTTATTTCAAATCATTTAATTATGTTTTATCTTGATCACCCTTTTTTTAAATGATAATATTTATTAATATTATCATTTCTTTATTGCAACCCAAACTTATTCTACACCTGCCATTCATGTCAATATGTCTTTTGACCGCCTTCACTATGTTCACTCATATACAACGCCAACAATGCAAATCTTTACTTTCCACATCACTTGTGTTTAAAGTGCAATTTTGTTTACTCTGAAACACATACACAGTGCATGCACTCATGTACCAACCTCTTATTCTATTTCTGCACAGCACACAGGTCAAATGTCAATATCTGCCAAAATTGTTTCACTTTGCAGATGCCAACAGGGCATGACTATTTCTCATTAAGAAAACCAACACTTGCCATTAGTGCTTGTGCGGATGTCTTTCTTAACTCTACGCGAACACAGCCAGTTTTGCACAGATATTAACCCATGAATTGTTCTAATTTAGATTTGTTCTGACAATTAACAGCGTTTCACTATTAAACAAGAAAGATAACATCATTTTCAGAATACGGGGCCCCGTGTCGTGAAATGTGGACCCCATTTCACAAAACTTGTCATCAGTGACAAATTACAGTTTTTGTTATAAGCAGGTAAAATCCTTGCTTCTGATTGGTTATCTGTAGATTTGTCACTGATCTTGTCATTTGTCATTGAAAAAGGGCTTTGTGAAACAGGTCCCTGATATTCATTTCATATTTGAAAGTTTGACGTCAGCATACAGGGTCAAGCATACAGGTATGGCTGCATTTTAGACATCCGTATTGATGAGCTGTCCCAATGGTGCTAATGGCATGTTCTGGGGAGGGTGGTCATCCTCATCCGAATCTATGGAGTCTGTGGGTAGTTCCATTTGCCAAGGGGTGGATTGGTTCATTGGGTGTTGAGGGGGCTGCATCTCCAGGGAAGAGGAGCCTGGCAAGACGATGCTCCTGTCGTGGAGCTAGATTATGAAGGGAAACAGACATTAATTAGATTTCTTAATAGTGAGGTATTTGCCATGGAAGGAACAAGACGAAAGCTTCTGAATAATATAAGAGGTCGACAGTTGAGCTTCTTGGGTCATGTTATACAGAAGAATGGTTTCAAAAATCTTGCACTGACTGGAAGAATCGTGGGGGGGGGGGGGGGAGGATTCTGTGGATGAGTAGCTTAAGAAGTGGGATTTCTGAAAGTGGAATTGATCTCGGGGACAATGAATTACTTCATAGAATATGGGATAGAGAGATGTGGCACTCCATTGTCGCCAACGTCTGAGGATATGGTACGTAGAGAGAGAGAAAATAGTCAAAAGCCTATTAAGTTGCAAGGACAATATTATTATTACATACATGTATTGCCTGCAGAAAATATAGCCATAGAGAACATGGATAGAGTACTTTCCATTTTCATTAATAAATCATTTCCTTTCAGCCATCCCATGCTAATTTGACCACAGCCCTGAGGCCGCACTTCCCCATGAATAATTGCTAGTAGGGCATGTAAAAATAAATAAACAAGCCATCATATGACCTATTGTTTGAGTCATATCCGAGGGACTTGGATAGTAATGGCACTAGTTGTTGTTGAATTTAATGGCAATTTCCATCGTCGTTGGATGATTTTCGCCAGCTCATTAACTTGGTATGTTAATTTAACCAACCTTGGATCTTCTGTTTACAAGACCACTGCCCTACCACTGAGCCATTATGCAACCCTTATAATCTTTATCGCTTTGTAAGACCAGAATGATTAATGGACAATGGTTTAATTTAGTGCAGCGATAACGTTACGTCATGCAATGAAACTGTCACGATTGTGGACCACTCTATACTCTTAAAAATTAATTGCATGCAAAAATTTAGTTTTTACAGAAGCACAATCATTTTTGTCTACATTGTCTTTTATGAAAAATCACAATCAAAGGCTATGAAACCTGTATACCTGGTGCATGTAGAGGGCGCTGAAGTTCATGTCGGCCGTTGTAACGTTTGCAGGGGAGGGTCCCGTCACCATGGGGTTGGCTGTTGGTATCAGAGACTGCTGCATAAGACCTGGGCCTTGCATGCTAGTCAGGAAAGCTCCATCAGGGCTCTGGAGACTAAACAGTGTATGGCAGGAAACAAATTTAAAAATGGATATTTATTGGGGTTTAAAGAGAAGGTTGAAAGAGAAGGTTCAGTTCCGGGAAGAGGTGAAAAATTATTTGTGAGCGTTATCATTGTATTATGCAAGTGTGGAAGAACATCAGATAAAAAAAGTTCCCTGAAAAGCATGGCTCTTCAAATGCCTTAATATCATAAATATGGCATTTAACATCATGAAAATTGTGACGGATTTTTATGCCACATTTTTGTGTAGTCCCATATACCGGTACATCTTTCTGTGTACAGTGCTTGTAACTTTACTAAGACTGGGCCAAATTTCTTATAATTTTGATGATTCCAGAACCTTGCAATATAAACCAATATCGGTACTATGCTAGATGATCAACCTATTCTGATCGATTCGACAATGTTTCTTTCACAATGCAATTGCATGACCAGAACTCAACTTTATCTTTAAAGTAGTTAAAGATTCAATGATGCATTTCATCCCACCCAATGTACTGTACATGTACATGTAAAAAGACCAAGAGTTAGAAAGATAAGATTTTTTTCCTGTTAACATACGTCTCAAATCCTAGTTGCAAGTTATCTTATTAGCAATACATGGCATAGGGATGTGGCACTACATGGGTGTAATTTGGACTCATGCTTAACCATTATATTATATTATACCAATATTTTAAGAATTTTTAATTTGTGATATATCATTTCCTCACATTTGTTTTGTATTGTAAACTGGACCCCTCGGTTGAACAGCTGTGCCGCACTGGCACAGCTGAGCAGGGCGATCTATCCAATGTTACTTTCTCATTTTATCATGTATAATATTGTTATTGGTATGTTTTTCATATTTGGTAAATAAAATAACATAAAATCAAATGAAACCACTATTTTTTCCTGATGCAGTCTTGCTGGTGAAATGGAATGCAAAAGATTCAAAATCATTGAATGTTAAAGAGACGAGGAACGGGTCATAGGATCTCTTTTCCATGTTGTCTTTCCCCTTTTCCTTCTTTTCTCCCTTAGGCTTTACCTGTCTTGTATTAATATTCCTTTCAGTATGTCCTCATTCGACGATCAATGAACCATACACCCCAACCCCCTCCACCTGTGCCCCGTGTAACTGATGCATGGCAATATAATAATATCCTGCGGCTTCCTGCCCATAATACAACTGCATTTTGAGTAGTGCCATAGGAAGAAGGCACTTAGGGGAAAGAAACTCTTACAGTTCAATCAACAAAACAACTGTAATAAAATCCCTGTTATTGTTTTTTTTCTGCTGGTATGACTGAAAAGTCATGTTAATGGAAGTTGCAGATACAGTGAAACCTGTCTATAAAGACCACCCAAGGGAGACAAGAAAAGTGGTCTTTATAGACAGGTGGCCTTTATGTACAGGTTCCTTTAGTACAAGTTTCAATGAGAAACCAATTTCAAGGGAAACATAACAAATGGTCTTTATGTAGACAGGTGGTCTTTCTATACAGGTGGTCACTAAAGCAGGTTTGACTGTACTGAACATGGGGCTGTTTCACAAAGACTAAGATTGACTTTAAGTTGGACTTAACTATGGTGGCTATTCATGTCACTGGTTGCTCTCAACATTGGTCTCTCAATTCTGATCTTTAGATAATATTTTTTCCTTCAATAATGAACTATAACAAAAGGTAAATTCTGTAGATTTGTGAACACGATTTGTACATGTACAACCCTTGAGAGACCAATACCAGTAAATTGTGAGAGTAAACAGTGGCATGAACAGCCTGCCATAGTTAAGTCCAACTTAAAGTCGATCTTAGCCTTTGTGAAACACCCCCCTGGTAAGATAGAACCTTACCTTGAAAGAAGACCTGACCCATCAGACTCCAGAGGTCCCTCGGAGCTGGTAATCCCTCCCATCACCAGCTGGGTTGGGCGGGAGCTTGAGATTGTGGCACCTTCTGGGGTAGGGGATGAGAGGGGGGTTGCGAGGGGGGCAGGGGGCTGGAAGTGAGGGGTGGGGATGGTGCCGAGGGAGGGAGGGTTGCTGTGCTGAACGGCCAGACTACCAAGAATACTATTTTGCTGTAGGAGACAAAAGAGAAAGGAAGAAGAAAAAGTATTTTCATGTATTGAATCTCAATAACATCCCAACATCTTGGAAGAAATCTATTTCATACCATCATTTTGTACTAATAATTCAATAGGTGCTAATACTCTCTACAGTAGTATACTCTTCTTGATCACCCATCAAAATTCAAACTTTGGAAAGGAGCAATATTTCATGTCAAAGAGACATGTACATTACATTCTAGTACCATCCTCTTAACCCTTACTGTACAGGGGGGGGGGGGGGGCCTGGGAGGCCCCCCCTCGACATTTTCGGAGATTGCGCCGCAACCGCTTGGAATTTTGAATTGTCGTTTCATGACTTTTTTCCCTCAAGTCTTACGCACATTTTGATACCATTTTCGTCAAAATCGGATATACCCGTAAGGCGTTACATAACAATTAGTATGCGCATGTCATCAAAAAAAAATCATTATTAATTACATTAAAATAACTTTTTTGTGTTAGAAAAGAAGTTTCTTATGAATAATGAGTTTCAACATTCAAAAAGTGGAGTAAGACACGTTTTCTGTAAAATGCATAAAATTAGTGCATTTTGCATAATTAATTAGGCTAACGACAAAAATTTGCATAATTGGAAATAACTAATTATACCATCTTGTTCCTTACGTAAATATCTACAAACATGCAAATTTTCGGGTTCATCGGATAATCGACGGCCGAGATCATAGGGGGGGGGGGCCTCCCAGGCCCCCCCCCCCCCCCCCCCCCCCCAGTCAGTGGGTGCTCAAAATAGCCCAGTTCAGTAAGGGTTAAAGTCTTCACACTTTATCTATTGCACACTGTAGCAATTTTGCATTTCTCATTTCGAGTCATTTTTCTTCTCTTAGCTTTCAACCACTGAGGAAGAGGGGGATGGTTCGTCTAAGAGTACTATTTTAAGTTAAAGACAAATATTTTTTCCTTCCCTTGGAAACTTCAATCACTCCCTCAATCAATGTCACACATCTAAATGAGATTTTTCTTTTCAGCATTGAGGTGGATGGGGTGGAGATGGATTGATATTTCAAGTCAACGAGGTACACGGTCATGTACTTACCCCTTCTAGTGATGTAATAGACCTCATTGACGTCATCAGGGCGTTGTTTTCAGCCTCCAGTCTGTTGCACGTTTTAATATCCCGCTGAGCTATAATTTAGTGAAAAATAAACAAACAAATTTACAACAATATATACACACAATGGCTTCTCCAATGATATCTCCACGGACAATCATTCCATTCTAATTTACAAATTTTGATTAAATACATAATTCATACTGATCTATAAACTGCACAATTTTCTTGTGAAAATTAGTATTCATGACCTCTGACCTGGCTCCATATATTTGCTCAGATGTAAAACGATACATAATGTACTCATATTACATTTGTTGTGCACACTACATGTAAGTCAATAGTTCTTGGAATACTGCAGTTACAACACTGACAATTATCATGTATGATATAAATTGACCTCTGTAACCTTTGAGAAAGAATACCGCGGCCTGTAAATTGACCTCTGTGACCTTTGATAGACTACTTGCCTTGTGTCTTGAGGGCACTGATGAAGCACTTGCTGCTCTGGGGTGGCGTCCACTTAGGGTTGGTGACCTGCAGTGACAGAGAAACAACATTGTGAGCTTGGTATACATTCATAACACAGAGAGAGAGAGAGAGAGAGAGAGAAAGAGAAAATAACGATACAGAGGTAAAGAGGTACAAAAATGTAGATAGATTGATTAAGGAGAGAGAAAGAGAGAGTCAGATAAGGGCAATACAGCGAATGAACAGGGTATAGATGTTAATAAATAAATTATACATGTCAGGGAAAGAGATATACATGTAACAAAGAGATACAGGATAAAAGATGTAAAGAGACAGAGAGAGAGAGAGAGGGTGGAAGTAAGAGAGAAAACTAAATTGAGGAGAAAGACTATAACAAAAAAAATTAAAAAAATTATAAAAAGGAAGTAAGAGAGGGATGCGATACAGAAAGCAAGATGAGGATGGTGAAAGCACGAGGAAAACTTTGAGAGACAAAGATATTCTGGTATGAAATTTATACATGCAAATATACATGTGAATCCTAGAACCATTTATTATTATTTTCACATTAGATAGTGATATACTTACGGTGAAATGCATGAGTGAGAGTTCTGTTTTGCCGTCTTCAGCTTGGTTGTACTGGTTGGCCTCCGAGTTTCCGCCCGTCATCCACTGAAAAATGGGAAGCAAAATAAAAACGAGAAGTTAATTTATCTCTCAATATATACAATCACATGACCAATACCTTTGCATGTACGTGTACACACACATTGCAGCCACTAAACGAACCTTCTATATGTTATGTTTCATAGTCCTGAATTTATCTATTCTTTCAGAATCTGTTGCATCAGGTATTACATTATTTTAAATCCTTTGATTCTATAATTCAATAACACCTAAAATATATATGCCAATGCGCATGTAAATGTATTCTAGATAGCTAGAGCCAGAAGCCATTGATAACAAGGTGAGCAAATTGCCAGTTGCTCCCTGCATAATATATCTGATGCCCATAACAATATACCACTTGGAGTCAGAAAGCATTTGTTTTAGTAATTGCCTATGCACTCATGGTGACCATATGGTAGGAATACTCCCCAGGGAGTGGAGATGGTGCACATTGTGCATGAATTAATCTGATGACCGGGTAATAATCTTTGTAAAGCGCTTAGAGACGATATTCAGTATTAAGCGCTATATAAATCCAAATTATTATTATTGTATACTTTAACACAGAGTTCATGCCCTTCAAGCTCTAGGCATAATATCAACGTAGATTTGAGGAAGTATGTCATAACTTAAAGATAAATTATTTAGAGTTTATTTTTCCTTTAAAGATCTCAGAAGAAAAAAAAAACTTTGGAGATTTGGTCTCAAGGTACCTTGGGGTTTCCATGGGTCCTGATGTCCATCTGAGCAAAGGAGCAGACATCTCCGACACCGATGACGTCCACGGTGAAGTTTCGATAGAAGTCAACGATGTCCACAGCTCTGGATCTGAGCTTGAAGATGAGGATGTATGGAGTGACGATGGGACTCAGGAGCTCCTCTAAGAAGTAGACCTGGGAGGAAAGAAACATGCAGATGTACGGTGTATGTAAAGCTTGGTTAGGATGCAAAACAATGCGGAACAGTGATACGTTTAGCACTTTCTGCAGTTATATATGCAGTACATTTGTTATGCAACTTAAATCCCAATTTTGGTGAAGTTAGTGCTATTGATGTGTATGTCAATTTCATCACCACCACAGTCATAATCATCATAGTCATCATGATTGATTACACATAACATCACAACCATAATACATATTTATCATTGAATAGCGTTGAAAAAAGCCATAACTTAAGCTTTTCGACTTGCACTCATCAGAGTAAAACACAAGAATGAAACAGAAAGCCGAAATCGATCAATATAAACGGAAACTAAAGGGAACAAGGCGCGAATGACAGCCAATCAGCGCTCGTTATATTCGCGCCTTGTTCCTTTTAGTTTCCGTTTTATATAATGATCGATTTGGGCTTTCTGTTTTACTCTTGCGTTTTACTCTGATGAGTGCAAGATGAAGAGCTTAAGTTATGTCTCTTTTCAACGCTATTCTCTGATTTTGTAGTACTAATCATCTTTGCATATTTATCATTAACAGTCATTATCACCATCATCGCAATAATCAGTCGTCATCAGGTTCAAGGCATCACCACCAACACAACCCAGGCTTTTGCATCATCATCAACAGTACCACCACCATCATCATAATTTTCATTATCATCTCCATCACCTTCAGTACTGTAATTATCATTACCATCAGCATCACTATCACTTTAATCACCATCCCCATCTCTATCACCATCATCATTATCACCATCATCATTATCACCATCACCACATTCGTCATCATCCCCATTGTCACTATCATCATTGTCATACAAATATAACCATGATCATTATCATCTTCACCAACATCATTAAGTAAACCCAGTCTTTTGCATGCGGAATCTGTGTGTACTTACTGCTTTGTACTGGAATAACTGTGAGAACTCGTCTCGGACCTTGTAGGTGTGGGCCTGGCCTTTCCATGAGTCTGGGATGTAGTGGATCTGGGCTAGTATACTCTGGATTAGAGTCTCTGGACACCAGATCAGGTTCTAAGACAAGAAGGTGATGGTATGGGACATTAAAGAAAACATGAATTACTATCCAGGGACCAATTTCACAAAGCCTTTTTTCGATGACAAATGACAAAAATCAGTGACAAAGCTGCTGATAACCAATCAGAAGCAAGGATTTCACTAGCTCATAACAAAGACTGTCATTTGTCACTGATGACAATTTTAGTGAAACAGGTCCCAGGTCCTCCCCAAAACTAAAAGGAATCACTGGAATGCTAGGCATGCACATGGAAATGTAAATATTTGTTTATTTCCAAATGTACAGTATGATTCAAGATGAAACATTCACACTCAAGTTTTATTGTCAACATACTATGAATGGATAATACAGGCATTTCTCTTGATTGAGTGTTACCAGTACATGCAATGTATCACCAATGAAGCAATAATTCTGCCGAATATTTGCTTCTGCTAAATTCAACTGTAACACTTAGGACTAGGAGTTTTGTCATAAAATTAGTTGGTAACTCCATTCTAATTCCTAGTCACACATGATGTATACATACTCACCTCATCTGGAATAAAGGTTCTGCATATTGTGACAGCAACTCCTGCAATTAGTAAAAAGAGAGATGATGGAGATAAAAAGAGCATGATATTTAAAATGAATAAATGACTGTGATTTTGCATGTATATGTACATGTACATACATGAATGTTTTAGCCCAAAAGTACAACATGTACCGGTACTGAGCATTTAATAGGAAAGATTTAGTCAATATCAAAAAACATGTAGCGATGCTGTACTTAATCAGAACTTCATAAAGCTATTCAGATCTTTGATTGAACAAATGCATAGATCCTGAAATACATGTAGGTGATGCATTTTGCACTCTATATCTGTCTCCATAACAGTATCCCTTCCTTCTATCAGCAACTTATCTTGTCAAACTGTGAAAGTTGATTGTGCAAATACATGTATACATGCATTTTACTACTTTTTGTACAGATTGGAAGGGGTATCCATCCATTTTGAAATGCACCTTCAGAATTACTTCTTATTCTATATATTTACGAGTGAATACATATATGTATTATTATTATTGTTGTTATTGTTATTCATTCAGCATTTCAGAAGAAAAAAGTACATACAACAGATTTAAACAAAATAAAAAAATAGACTGATTAGAGGTGAAGAGATTTTGACAAATGTTTTTAAAGTGAAAACGAAATGAATGATATTGATTAATAATAATAATAATAATAAATGTATATAGCGCAGCTTTTATACCTAGCAATGTGACAGTGGTCAGCATATGCTGTACCCTCAGGACATCTTCATCAATGAGTGTGAGGATGATGAGGACAGCTAGGATGGAGCCTGCAAAGAACGCTATGTTCCTGGAGGATAAAACAGAATGGGATGAGTCAACCATAGGCAGAGAATGCACATGATGACATTCGATTTTGGCCCAGCGTATACAAATTCTAGCATGTTGATTTGAATTGAATTGTATTGGTATTTATTCAAAGAATTCCACATGGCAGCCCAGGAGATGAATTACATGGATTTTCAAATTTAAAATGATAAAATGTTTTATAATTTTATACATATATCATAATAATACAATAATATAAAGGAGAGAAGGAGAGAGAGAGAGAGAGAGAGAGAGAGAGAGAGAGAGAGAAGAGAGAGAAAGAGAGAAGAGAGAGAGAAAGAGAGAGAAAGAGAGAGAGAGAGAGAGAGAGAGAGGGGAGAGAAAGAGAGAGAGAGAGAGAGAGAGAGAGGGGAGAGAAAGAGAGAGAGAGAGAGAGGGGAGAGAAAGAGAGAGAGAGAGAGAGAGAGAAATTGAGAGACTAGACTGAAAGGAGAGAAAAAGAAACAATGATATAGAGGTATGTTACCCTTGTCTATTTCTTACAAGCAGATAATGATAATAGCTATCTGCTATATCAATACACCCTGTAAAAGCGGTACAGCTCAAGTTTCAACATGTCAAAGCATTTTTACAGTAGGTAAGTTCAGTGTTGCATTTGGTGTTGGCGTTTACTCGCCAAAAATCCACCAAAATCAAACTCTGATACTTATGTTAAGAACTTGGGATCAAGCAGTGAAAAGGATAATCCACAAGAACACTGAAGCATTTGAGATAAGAAATGAATGTAAAAAATCTTCATGTTTATTGGTGTGTTTGGTGTCGGTGTTACCCCCCAATTTTTTAAAACTGAAATCAAGCTCTGATACCTATGTTCAGATCAAGGGTTCAGAACGATATTCTACAAGCGCATCAATACCTCAACACTGCAACCCTGAAGCATTCGAGATAAGAAATGAATTCACAACTTATTTAAATTTTTATCTTTTGGCCTATCAATATAGTTTGAATTACTAAAGGGCTTCAGCTTATTTTCTATACCGGTATATTGTTGTTTTATGGTTATTAATTTGTCAGTGTTATATTACTTTCTTGATATGTCATGATTTAGTTGCATTTTATCAACATGGCCCTGATTTAAACCAGTCTTTGAACTGTTTCGGGCTTCAACCATGTACATGTATATGTAAAACAAGCTCAACTCAACTCAATGTGAAAAAAAAAACCAAAATGACTTACTGGCAGATGATAGCAAGCACATTGGATGTGAATGCATCAAGATACTTCTTAGCTGGTTTGTAGCCTCTGTTCAGTCTGCATAAAAGATAGGAAAAGAAATAATCATACATCTTAAACCAGAGCTGCCAACCTTGTGCGACCAAAAAAAGGAATCATGATGGCAAAAAAAAGTAATTCATAAAAACGAAACTTACAACCACGCGCGACACACTTCCAATGCAGAAATGTTCATTCATCATGCTGTTTTTTCCATACAAGCAGGTAATTTTTTTGGTGGTTATTTTGGTATTATCGGCATTTCATTCTTTATGAGAATATTTTTCTCTTCAAGTTTGTTTTAAAATTAGTTTTCTATTGAATTTGTGATCAAATCACCATTTTAGGGCAGTTGTTTGACGTGTGGTATGTAAAAAAAAAAAAAAAAAAAAAAAGTTTTTTATGAAGAAAAAACGTAATACCGTAATTTGGAGGAAAAAACGGAGTAATTCAGGCAAAAACGGAATGGTTGGCAGCTCTGTTAAACCCTTCCAGTGCTGATGGCAGTTTAACTGCCTTTATATTATTATTATATCCAATATATTAGGACAAAAGGACAATTTTTAAATACAAAATGAGGCCATCGAGTACCATGATGCACATGTAATCAGTCTTTCAAATATCTTTTAATGTTAAATGTACTTTTTTTTAAATTGCTGCTACGAACGGAAAACCTCTGAAATTGGACGTGGAAAGATGTATGGTGATGCTATAAACATACTTCGCAACTTATATATATATATATATATATGTTTTTTTTTTAATGAATACAAAATATATATCTAGAGCTCGATGTACCTGGTAATTTTGGTTGCTTATCGCCAGAAAATGAAAGGCCGTTTTGGGCAAAATCAAGAATACAATAGGGGCTCTTAGCAGGCACTCCCAACAGGCATCTTGTAAACATCTAAAAGATTCTCAAATTTGCTTCAGAAGGTAAATGGCTATTACTATTGATTTGCAAACATTTATAGGCAATTATATACCTCACTTAAGAAATCCAGCCATCTGATTGGTCGAATTGCATTCATAAACTTCAACTATTTCTGTAAAATTCCCAATAACCATGGTTATTGGGAAAATAGTTCAGTCTCCATGGTTACCCCATAGGTTTACATGTTAAAAGATGGTCTGAGCGATCGAGGATACCGCGTACGTGTGCGAAAAATTGGTCGGCAATTTCAATACAATTGAATCTCGATCGATCTTACCGACAATTTTATCTTGCATTGTTGACATGAAGACGAAAATAAACTTCCAAAAACAAAAAAACAACATCTGCCGATAGATCTTGCTCTAAATTCGTGCCAATATGCATTGCAAAAGTAAAAGAAGGGCCTGTTTATATGGAGCAGCCGCGAAGCATCCTCCACTCGAAACCGTTTTCAATCCATTTTAATGTATATATAAGAAAAAACTACTATGTATTTAACAGAGCGCGATAGCCGAGCGGGTTAAGGCGCTGACTTTAGTTACATCACCTTTTGTACGCAAGAGTTCGAATCTCATCTTCGACAAAAGTTTTTTTATTTTTTATTTTTTATTTTTTAGTCTATTTTTTTTCGGCATATAAAAGTATTAATGACTGCTTTAATATTCGAGAAATAGTTGTTTTATTACGCTCTCGGGAAGGTTACAATTGGGCTATTGCCCTCGGCACGCCTCGGGTAATAGCACAATTCTAACCTTCCCTTGAGCGTAATAAAACAACTATTTCTCTCAAAGCAGTCATTAATACTATACTACTTGCCGGCTTATTTATTCTCTTCTTTACCTTGCTTGGAACTCATGATCTAGTTCATTGAAGTGCCGCAGATATAGCCTTCCATATTGTGACCTATGGGAGAGAAAAAGACAAACAAACATTAAAGATAAAGGTGAGTTCTGGTAATGCGATTGCATTGTGAAAGAAAAGGTGTGGAATGGATCAGAAACAGTTGATCATGTAGCATTTAAGTATTGGTGTGCACTGCAAGGTTCTGGAGTCATCAAAATCATCATAAATTTGGTCGAGTCTTGGTAAAGTAACAAGCACTGTACACAGAAAGCTATATATGGGACAACACACATGGTGTCGGGGCTAGTACTACCTTGATTTCCTTGTCTTTCTATGCTCATTACTCAGCCAGTATACATTGTTTGGCATATGTCATTTGTTTGTAATCTTGAATATTCAGTGTAAGTTTCATTTGATTCTGTGAGAATTAATTTTCTTTTTTTTACCAGAACTGGAGTTTATTTTTAATCAATCAGTATCCAATCACGCAAAAGCACAATCTCCTTTCACCAGTGACTACTGCTACACAATTTCAAAAACATAGCAAAGATACAGATTTTGAAGATTAGTAAAGACTTACAGTAGGCTTACTGTTGCACCATGTGAGGGAGAGGGGGGAGGATTGGGGAGTCCTGAAAAGGACTGTCTGTAATCTTTCAGCGCCGCTTATCTCCTACTACCCATCCTCTCCAACCGGCGCTATGGTTTCACATGCATCGTAATACAGAGAGTGTTATTAGGGCTAAACATGCAAAATCTTTCCAGACTTAATTTGAAGCTTTTTTTTTTTTAAGAGGAGGGGGGGGGGGGGGGAGATCCTTTTTGAGTTCGAAGGACTTACCATTTCCTAGCTCCTAGCGTCGAGGGATCTCTCTTGATGAGTTCTGCATAACTGAAGAACGAGTAGAGAATCTGCCACAGGAAGATAAAGGGACACAGGACAAGGTTCGCTAGACCTATCCACAAGATGTGCTTCGACAACCTGCAAATAGAAAGAGACACAAGGGTTTGATGCTGCTTGCAAGTGTTGGCTTGCATGGTGATGTAGATATACAGTAGGCTTGCAGGTGCACCATGTGAGAAAGAGAGAGGGGGTTGACTTAAGCTCACGCACGCCAGCTATTCTCTACTCCTGACGACGGATAGTCAACCTGTTCGAAACGTTGAGCCACTCATCCTCTCCAAGCGCTATAGTTCTCCTTAGAACTATAAGCTAAGAAAGATAACAAACAGTCCTTTTCAGGACTCCTCAACCCTCTCTCTCTCTCTCTCACATGGTGCACCCGCAAGCCTACTGTACACAAGGGTTTGTAAGTGACCACTCAAAGAGCATTTTGAAGAGGCAAGTTGGCTCAATCGGTAAAGCGTTATCCTGTTGAAACCAAAATCATGGGTTGGAATGCAGCCCAGGCGGATCACTGAAGCCTGCATTGTGTGTCAAAGTGCCCCTCCCGTCTCATAGATGCATGCTATGTTATAGCGGAAAGCACTCCATTCCTCAGATAGGATATTAAACGGAGGCCCCATGTGGAGGAGAGTCACCACCTTTGCACGTCAAGAACATACTGCACTATAACCCTAGAATAGTGGTCTACCTGTATTTCTACAATCACTTACACCAGAAGGTTACAGTGACTCAGTTTGATTTTCCGATCCCAGGCACAAGTAATGCCAAATACTTAATAATAATTATAATAATAATTATAATTTTGATGGAGAAAGTATTAAAGTGTCTTTTGTCATGAGTGTGTGAGTTATTACTAACTCCTTGCATCAAATTCAAATCTATTTTGCCTTAACATATGTCTTAATACTTGACTTGGCAGTGGAGTTCACAGTGGTGATCGATTGACAAATCGCCCTACTACAAAACTAACTTGACCCTGCATGGACATTATTCGTTTCTCCCTGTCATTTCTCACAGACAAATTATGAAGTAAAGTTGATATGGCCATAATAATTAGGGTCTGTACAGTATATTATGTAAATGTGAACTTCAAACTTACTGTCTTGCTAGTTCCTCTCTCTTTGATGATCGTTTGTACTCATCCTTCAGGTGCCAATAGTTCCTAAAGGGCGCCCAAGGACCCCCTGAATGACATACAAAAAGTATACAATTAAAGCTTATCTGTACTAGTTTACAGGAGGGATTACACCGCCCTGCAAGGTCACTGGACAGGTGGTTATCTCATCAACTCAGCTCTCAGTTAACATAAGAAAAAGAGGATCATGGGGGACCAATAGTCACCAATTAGGCATTATTTGTTATATAGAGGGCGTAAGTAGCTACAAGTAGTGCAGTGGGCCTTTAAGTTATTTATATAAAGGAGGACTTTAAAGTATAAGAGCAGATAGAGCATAGGAGAGATAGAGCATGCGTGGGCCCTTTCTAGGACCAAATAGCCATGTCGAAAGAATATGTTGTGTAACTGCAAACATCGCTCACATTCAAAATATGAGATGTGCAAATAATGTACATGACTTTGTATAGTTCATAACACCACACAAATATTGTGAATTTATGATAATGGTAGCTTCTTTTTTAACACCAGAAGCTTGATTGTTCAATAATGCCCTAGCTAAATAAAAAAGATATATTAGGTAATTAACAGAATAAATGAGATAGCCAGAGCGATAGAATGTGTAAAAAAGATAGAGCGAGAGCAAGGAAAGATAACTTATAATCACAACAGATACAAGTGAAAAGACACAGTAAATCCCAGGTTAAGATACCAGAGTTACAGTAAATGTACTAGATTAGAATACTGAGGAGATGATGATAGAGAGAGAGAGAGAGAGAGAGGGGGGGGGGGAAGGGGGAGGGGGAGGGAGGGAGAGGGGGAGAGTGAGAGGGAGAGTTGTAGAAAACACATCATCAATAGTGAAGTCAACTTACAAAAGAGGATCATCTCTATGTTGTATTTCAAGCTGTTTGTGAGAAAAACTCTGCAGGGGAAGAAAAATAAAACAATATGCATCATTAGTACTATGCATATAATGTCTGACTGCTATTGGCAAAATAAAAATTAATGTAACATTAAGTGTATTTAGAGGATCCTATTATAACAAAAATATAAAATGTATACAGGTTTTCCCAAACCAAAAACCATGGGTCAGGAAGAATTTGAAGGATTTGTTTGTGCAAAGAAACAGGGCTTTCTCAAATCAGGATGATGATGAACTCAGGGACATTAATCTTAGCATTCAGAAAGAAATTGTTGAATCGACAGAAAAATATAGACAACAATTAGAGAGTAAATTCAGATCTAATAATCCATGTGAAGGTTGGAAGGGTATGCAAACGATGACAGGTTATAAAAAGAAGCAGAAATCACCACCTGTGTCAGAATCTAGATCTGTTCATGATACAGCCAATTAATTTAATACGTTTTATGCAAGATGTCAAATGTTTTGGTGTCGAAAGTAATAGGATTGTAAATACTTTGAAACAGTTCAATGATACACCCACTGTATGTTAGTACAATGATGTTGTCAGGAACTTCAAAAAGACTTATCCAAGAAAATCTATGGGACCGGACAGTATTTGTGGGAAAGTATTCAAAACATGTGCCTGGCAATTAGCCACCCCTTTTGTCACTCTTTTTCAAGAATCTCTGAACCGAAACCATGTCCCATTGTGCTGGAAATCATCGACAATAATACCAGCAGCCAAAACACCCCAAGCATCTGAACCCAATGACTATCGGCCAATATCCCTCACCTCATTGGTGATGAAATGTTTTGAACGCATAATTCTTCAAAAGCACATTCTCCCACAGATACTGCCTGACATAGATCCTCTACAATTTGCCTACCAACCACGCAAGTCTGTTATGCTATGGTCACATTACCCAAAAGTAGCCTGCTCGGCGGCCGAGCGGCGAGTTTTTAACCAATTCTGCCCGGCGGCTGGCCGGCCACCGAGCGGCGGCCGCCCAGGCACCGCTCGTTTTTAGGGCATTGCTCGGTCGCCGCTGAAGTTTTAGCGCGGAGTTAAAATATGGGCGGCGCCTGCTCACTTTTCACTCGCCGCCCAAAATACGCTCAGTGCCTGGGCGGTCGCCGCCCGGGCACCGACCTAATCGCTGGGCGATGCCTAAATTTCAGCAGCGACCGAGCAGGCTACTGATCGGTCGGTCGCTGCTCTGATTTGTGACCATAGCTTAAATGATGCCGTGTTATTGCTAACTCACTTGGTTGCACAGCATATTGATACATTGGGTCGTTATGTCCGTACAACATTCATCAATTTTTCATCGGCTTTCAACACAATTCAGCCCAACCTCGAGCTTACCGCTATGAATGTAAAACCCTCTCTGATACTCTGGTTTCATGATTTTATAACGGGCAGAATTCAAAGAGTAAAACTACAAACTGTTTTGTCTGATTATGTTGCTACGAACACAGGTTCCCCCCAAGGTTGCGTGCTGTCAGCACCATTATTTATCATGTATACAAACGATTATATCTCGTCAAATGACAATGTCTCAATTGTTAAATATGCTGATGACACAGCTTTCATTGGCATGATCCATGGCAACGATGAAACGCCAATATCGGGAGGAGTTATTCTTGTTTGAGAATTGGTGTGAAGACAATTTCTTGGTACTAAACATAGCTAAAACGAAAGAGATAACTTTCGATTTTCATTCAAACAAAGGTCAAGCAAATCCAATCATGCTTAAAGGAGAGGATATACATAGTGTCAAGAGTTGTACCTTGGTACAATAATTGATAATGAACTATCATGGAAAGACCAATGCCAATCTCTAAATGCAAAGGATCAACAACGAATGTACTCTCTATGAAAAACCCTATGAAAACTGAATACGTTCCATGTTGACATAACCATCTTGAGGTCATTCAACAAGTCAGTAATAGAAAGTGTAATGCTTTTTAGTTGTGCGGTTTGGTTTGGTGGGTGCAGACAGGTGAATCTTAAGAAATTGCAGAGAATATCCAATCATGCTGGCAAGATGACAGGCGAAGTGACAGATCTGAAACAGGAATGCGTGTGTACAATACTGAAACAGGTATCCCAGATTTTGGAAAATGGTAATCATTGCTATACCCTAATGCGATCGGTCAAGCGGTACAGATCAATGAAGGCTCGAACTTCACGATTCCTTAATTCCTTTGTCCCGCTTTCCATTCGTAAATACAATGAACAACTCCAGTCAAATTGAATAAGCCTGTATCTTGCCACTTCGCTGTTCATCAATTGCATTGTACCCTTTCCTTTTCAACCAAATGTACCAGTATCACGAGGAAAGAATAAATAATACCCTATGATATCATATGTTATTCCAAGTTTTAGTTACTGTATATACTGTTTAATTTATGAAGAATTAAAAAAAAAAAATCTGCTATATAACCGTGGCAAATAATGATACATGTTTTAAATACTGTTGATAATGATGATGATAAAAATAATAATAATTATAAAAAATAATAATAACAGATAATAACAAAACTATTTCCGAATTCTACGCAATCGTAAATTTTCAATAGTGTTGCGAGTCCATTTATTTATTTATCCTATTTTCTTATATTATTCCACTGTAAAAACGATTTATATCCGTGTTTCCATATGAATATGTCATTGTACATTTGCTACTTTGTATTATCTATTTGTGTATATTATTTTCTATTGTATATTGTTCATGTGCTTTATGTAATGCCAACAACTGAATTACCAAATGGACCAATAAAATTTATCTGAATATCTGAATCTGAAGCAACCAAAGTGTTAAATATCAACCATACCTGTAAAACGGCCACATATCAGAATGGAACTTACGTATCTCCTAAGAAGGGTGGATGATGATGTAACGGCAGTAAAGACTTATTCACCATGGCAACCATATAATTCTTAAACCTCAGTATCCTGTGGTATATGTCTGCAAGGATAATAAGATAATGAAAAAAGTCAAGGAGAAGTCCCCAATACCATCAAGTTAATGTGAACAAATGCAGAAATATGAAATAAACAGGTCAGTGAAAGCTTGTAGATCATATGATCAAGAATACATGTAAGTAAATTACAATATTCTGAAATTACAAAAGATTACTTCTATCACCAAATGGCACCCTTACAAATTCCTATGTTAGCTACATGTACATTTACCCTCAGTATTTTTGGTACAAACAATTTCCAGAATTTTTTGTTCTTGTTCCTCCTGATAAATGTTAGTACGAAAAAAAAAAAAAAAAAAAAAAAAAAAATCAATCAATATTAGGCCTAAAAAAAAAGATGTTGTACTGCCCTAGGTGCCAAAACATTAAAGCCGACCATAGTTTTCAAGATTTTTGGGTCGGTCGCAAAGGGCAATACAACATCTTTTTTCCAGAAGTTTCAAGTGTGACAGACATGATAGCTATACAAGAACTTGAACTTGAATTACAGGTGTAGTTTTCCTAGGGGTAAGTTCAACAGTTCCTTACCTAACTCTGTCAGCTCTGCCTTGTGTATACACATTCTTTGCTCTCTCTGGACCTGCTGTACCCTCTTGAGGACGTCATGCCATGTGAGATTCACCAGGTCTTTCTGCAAAGTGCCAGAAAACAACCATTGCAAGTCAATAACCATGTTATGCTTACCACAATCATGACAAGAGTCATCTTAAACATGAAGCTTCATTTTGCTCCAGATAAATATACATATACAGACAGTTGACTCATCTCCGCAATTGTTAGGCTGAGTTATATTTGTCGGTTCACCCAGCCTTTCTGCAGGGGCGCTGAAAACAAGGAATAAATGTTAATAACAAATGGGCAATTGTATGCAATGTGTCCTGTACGACATGTATGTCCTTTTCAATTTTATTTCAAAACAATATAAAAAATATCTTGATGCATGTATGAAAAATCAATAATGCTAGTGATACCAGTAAGAACTAAGAACAATTATCGATGTTCAAATCACATGACTTTCAAGTTTGTATAGAATAAATTAATAAATGAATAAGGGTCATATAGTAGTATGGGACACATTAAATTGAGAAGTTTGCAAAGACATTCAAGAAGTGAAGCTATGGGCAATTTCAATAGACTTGTGCACCACTTGTTGAGATGTGCAACCCTTACAATGACATACTACTGTACATAGTCTGAACAAGTCATACTCACCGACGGGATTTTGAGTGCTCTCGTATAGAATGCTCTGATCTCCCAGAAGTGGAATGCGTTATAGAGGACCCTCAGCAGACGATGGAGCCAAAAGATACCAGCGATGATCAAACAGATCACAATCACACTGGGAGGACTGCAATAAAAAAATGCAAAGATAAGAAGTTAAAATGTCAGATGACCCTGTGACCTTTGACCTCTTAAATTCCCAAATGTAATCACCAGCGACGATGAGACAGATCACAATGACACCGGAAGGACTGCAATAAAAAATGCAAAGAAAAGAAGTTATAATGTCAGATGACCCTGTGACCTTTGGCTTTTGACCTCTTAAATTCCCAAATGTAATCACCAGCGATGATCAGACAGATCACAATGACACTGGAAGGACTGCAATAAGATTATGAAGATCACATGTACAAGTTACTTTTATGACCCTGTGACCTTTGACTTTTGACCTCGTCAATACCCAAATCTAATCACCAGCAACGATTAGACAGATCACAATGACACTGGAAGGACTGCAATAAGATTATGAAGATCACATGTACAAGTAACTTGTATGACCCTGTGACCTTTGACTTTTGACCTAGTCAATGCCCAAATCTAATCTCCAGCAACGATTAGACAGATCACAATGACACTGGAAGAACTTCAATTAAAATGTGAAGATAAAAAATGATAATGCCCTACTTTTATGACCCCGTGACCTTTGACTTTCGACCTCTCAATCCCCAAATCTAATAATTCCATCCCTCCATGATTGCATATATATACATGTACAGATTTTTTCTGTAGTTGGTTCAAATCTTACAATGAAATGTCAAATGGATAACGTGAAAACATACATGTACATGTACATGTACACGGTATGTCAATTGTCAAGCCTTTGGCACCACGCTGAAAATGACATGGACATTGTCATCAAGTGTTTAACATACAATGTCCTACAATGAACACATACTGGTATATCTAAATCATCTACACATGTACAAGTACGCATCCATCTTCAGGTGTCTGCATTCATTTCAGTCTTTTGTAATCTGTTTAATCACAGTTACATGTACATGTACCTGTAAAGATCCCAACTAGAGTAAAATTTAAAAAGAAATCAAAATGCCATACAAGGTTCAGCCTGAGCAAGTACATGTAAGAGCACGCAACCACAAGAAATCTCACTGCAAAGGATTAATACATGTACCATGTAATAGTGCATCATCTACAGTGGTTATGCATGAAATACAGGGTACGATGTCATTGTCATATTCCCACCTGTTTTTTCCCCCTGACACAAAAGGGCGTTAAAAAAAAACCGAAAGCAAAATTCAACAGGTTAACAAAATATTGAATTTCCTCTTTATCTTCATTGTTTTGGGTATACAAGATCACCTCAATGAGTACGGTAGAAGCCATAACTGACATACACAGACAACTGGAAACACATGTTACTTGGCCAGATGATTCTAAAATGTACATTGTACAATAGGCCTACCATAAAGCGAGAAACTTTTGCAAAATGACAGTTTGCACTGCTCGAGCACAAAACTCTGATGCCATTGTTTCAGTAATTTTGCAACATTACACTTCAGGGAATAATTTTCCTGGTATCGCATCGCAATTTGCTATGCATTTTTGCATGACTGCTATACAAAATATCTTTTGTGTAGCAGTTTTCTTCCATAGAAATGTACAGAATTTCATTTGAAATATTTATCCATTGCCTGAAATTGCTAATCAAAAAATTTGAGGAAAATTATTCCCTGCACTTTCAATTTGCAATTCTAATACCCGATGTACACTACATGTAGGTTATGACATTTTGTTGGAAGTGGGTTGTGGACAGATACATGCAGGTCGCAGTAAATTTGATGAACATTTCAACACATCGAAAGACAAAGCCCTAAACTAAGCTTTCTGTGTATTTTTAAAATTATTTATATATATTTGTTTTCATACACACCAAACCTCCTTACATGTACATACTTGTAAGTAAATTCATAGTGCATGAAAGTGGATGTTAGAGTGACTGGTATGCCGTATTTGCCGGCGTAAAGGCTGCAGTATTTTTTTAAGAGAAAATATCAAAAAGTCGGGGTGTGGCCTTTGCGCCGCCAGAGAAAAAAAATTGCAAGTCAAAACCATGAAAACAGCACAAATTCGTAATTATGGGACTACAATGAATGGTACAGGAAATTTCTAGAATAACTGTCTAGAATAACACGTCTTACCAACAATTTTGTGTTATATTGTTGACATGAAGGGCAAAGTTTTATCAATCTTGTAAATAAACTTCATAACTTACCAACCAAACAGTGCTGGTAGATTTAAGTTCTTGCCATAGCTAAATCAGCCTTTACAGCGCTGCGGCCTTAACGCCGGCAAATACGGTATTTCAGAATACTCACTTCTTGGCACATTGTTCTAGCGGTAGAATGGCATCTGGAATGGTGACCTTGAAATAGTCATCTTGAAACAGCTTAGGGTAGTCGACACATTGCAGCAAGAAGAGGGAGAAGAAGATGATGAACAGAAATTGCCTGAAAAATGAGAAGATTGATAATTATGTGGTGATGCATGTATGAAGAATGCTATGAGTTAATACAAGAAAGAAATTTATTACAAAATGAATATACAATTATCTTTGAAATACCAATGATTAGAAAACCAAGAGAATTTTGAGATTTGATCTAGAAGCATGACCTACATGTAGTTTAAAAAGCCAAAGAATAGTTGATTTTTTGGAGAAAAATACAACTCAAAATTATGTTATTTTTTTTAGTAAGCCTAAGTCACTTTAATATACAGTAATCATCCAAATATTTGGAAACGTCTTAAAGTGTGACTAAACTGCAAAATTTGACATTTGCATAAAGACTATCCCAATCCACCCTGCCTTTGCATCCACCTGTAAACCACATGCCCATAAAAGACCTGTCTATAAACACTGCCTTTCTTCATCTTTCCATACATAGAAAATAGGGGTCTTTCTATATACAGGTTTGACTTTCCTTGTACTTACACTAGTTCCAGCAGTTGGGCAAGCATCATACACAGGTACCCATGCTTCTGATGATAATGATAGACGTGAATAATACCGTCAAGGAGATATATTTGGAATGTACTGTATTTGACAATGATATACTATGGTAACAAATGTCCATAATCCGCTACACAAACATACATGTACATGTATATACACTGTATATTTGTAGAGGGTCGGCGGCCAAGAGTACCTGATTGCCAAAATCTTGGAACTCGCTGGTAATGCTTCCATGCAACAACAAGAAAAAACAAGAAATTTATGTATTTATGTACCAAAAAAATGTAAGTACACATATATTTTGTATATCTCTACATGTATGAACAGTCCAACTTTCAAAGATCAAACTCCACTTTTTCCTTCATGTTTATTTAACATTAATGAAAAATAAATGATTTTCTAAGAAACCCAATAAATAGGAGAGATACAAAGTAATTTGCGTGCAGTCTTTTAAATGTTTTAGGATTTTAAAAATAAGGATAAATATTATGTATGGTCTCGCCTACAGCTTGAGCAAAACTACGAATTACAGATTTTAAACAAAAAATGCATTCCACAACTAAACATCAGTATCTGTCATCAAAATCATTATACTGGACTAAATTCACATTGTGAACTGCTGAATTGTAAAACTCTATGAATTCAGATCAATGTCTACATTTCCCTACAAACAAACAAAATTCTTGCAAAGGATATTCTTGTGAAGAATTCATCTAGATTCTCTATGTGATTCCAGCGTGCTGTGGTGATAAGAGAGAGAGAGAGAGAGAGAAAGAAAGAGAAAGAGAGATTAATTACAACTTTATATGTTTGATCTCAAACAAGTGTGATAAAAACTCAACAGATATACACATATTTACAATGCACCAAGGCTACATCTGATTCAAATCAAGTGACTTAAATTCATTAAAACACACTACAATGCCATGTAAACTGAGCCTGTTGCAACTTTAAAGTCCAAGATTTTTGTAGTGCAATGCATCAATTTGAATTCAATAGAAGTTTAATACTGTACAGTGTATATCTTAAAGATAAACTTGAGTTCTGGTAATTGCATTTTGAAAGAAAAGGTGTGGAATGGATCAGAAAAGTTGATCATATAGCATGTAAGTAATGGTGTGTAATGCAAGGTTCTGGAGTCATCAAAATCATCATAAATATGGCAGAGTCTTGGTAAAGTAACAATCACTTACAGAGAAAGATGTATATGGGACAACACACATGGTGTCGGGGCTAGTACTACCCTGATTTCCTTATCTTTCTATGCTCATTACTCAGCCAGTATACATTTTCTTCCAAAATTGTTTGGCACATAACATTTATTTGTAATCTTGAACATTCTAACATTCGTTAGATTCTGTGAGAATTCATTTTCTTTTTTTACCAGAACTCAAGTTTATCTTTAAACAAACAAAACAAAAAAAACTAAAAATTAGATATCCTATATTTCTAAACTACCGGTAAACTAAAGAAGCTAATGTGAGTGAATCCTGAAGTTTGAGATTTTTAAAGGGCTCATTTGGGTAAATCACCTCTTCCAGAATCATGAACAACATGCAGCATGACGTCTTGGTCCTCTGGCGGATCATCCTCTACTGTCTCCAACCGTCGATACTCTGTTTGAAGGGCAGCCATCTCGGAGGTCTCCTAAGGTCTTCTTCTGTCACTCAAGATTGAAACCTCTTTTCTTTTCTTGCTGTACATATATATAATTGGCCACGTATGACTCAGATTATTCGCTTCACGAAGCCAGCACAACGCTTGTAGATCCGGTTGATCATTCCTCTAGTCTTGAGTTGCAGTTTAATAGGTGGATCACTGTACACAAATATGAGAATATACCGGGTTAGAAACTAGCATAAGGTGTGAATTATATTTTAGCAGACATCTTACTAGTTCAAAACAGATCTACCTACCTGATACTTATACGCTGACTATAGGTGTAGGCCTACTAATGACTAACAAGAAACCAATTTAAGAGAAAAAATTAGTACTGGTAGTTGTTTCACTAGTACCAGAGTAACCATCTTTTAACTAGGAATTAATCTGCAGAAATAGAGGAACAGAGTTGAAGAACATTATCAGCAGGAACACACAAAAAATCCTTAACTGAAAAGAGAGAAAAATAAATGAAAGTAGACAAAAGAAAACAAACAGAACAAGAAAAGAAATTTAGGAACAACAATGTTCAATGGTGCAATTAAAAAACAAAACAAATTAAGCATTAGACCTGTATCAATTAAAGGAAAGCATACAGAATAAAAAATAGGTAAAGGAAACAGTAGAGTGAATAAAGCTAGGGATAATTATCAATAAGTAACAAGTAAAAGTCAAGTTCAACAACATGATAGACCTTAAGGGCTAGAGCTAAGGCTGCGCAATGCCAACAACAGTTTGTAATTATGGCTGTGTGACCAAAGTTCGCGCGTGACCAAAGTTCGCTTTCTCAAAAAATCGGTAAGATTTCGAAAATCTGATATCACCAATGGAAAGAGGATCATAAAATTACCCAGAAACGAAATTTTCTTTGGAATTGGGTGCGAAATTGTGAAAATATTGACAAAAGATCGGCACATTTTGCAGTTATTTGCGTCCGTTCCGAAAAATTACCAACTTACCGATAAGGGTCTGGAAATCTTCATTTTGAGAGCAGATATCCTCAAAATTGTAAGTAATAAGTGGTACCGTCTGGTTGTATGATATTTTGCCTTGCAAATTATGAAATTACCTTATTTTTGATGGATCGTATTTTTGTATAAATCAGCTGTAGACCCCCGTGCGTGAACTTAGGTCTCGTTGTTTTTATGACTTTTTTAGATGCAGCGCGCATGCACGATCGGACATCGAATTTTTAGATCGCGATATCTCCGAAATCCTTCGACGATAAATGTTGTAGTTGAACCAATTGGTAGTAAAATACTTTGCCGTCCATTTGGTAGTAATTAAAATAAATAAATTTGTGTAGAATATGAGAAAACATGGATCGAATATCACATTTTCTAATTTGTTCTAAAATCTGCGCGAACTTTGGTCACCCCTTCATACATGTAGATCCTCTACTACTACTAGAGGCTCTAGGCCTAGCCTACATGCTTATACCGAATTGTGTCAGCATTCATGCAGCCGCTGCATGATCCAGCTCCTCTTTATTTTGCTCCTACTATTCCTAAGCTATTAGTATTACTCCCTCTTAAATCTTCTTCCTTTCCTTCTCTTCCTCCCATCAAATTCTAAATTTCTATCATTTATATTCATGCTATTTTTATTCTTAACTCAAAGTAGATCTAGATGAGACAGGAGTCGGGCTAACTCGGACCAGGGGCTAACTCGGACCAGGGGACAACTCGGCCCAGCTGTAAAAACGGTCATTTTTTGCATGTTTAGGTTTAGGTTTAGGGTTAGGGTTAGGGTTAGGGTTAGGGTAAAATGACAAAAAATGACAGTTTTTGCAGCTGGGCCGAGTTCCCCTGGTCCTGGTTAGCCCGGATCCGTGACACAGTACTCACTGTCATGGCTTCAGTTGTTTTAAGGCAGCCAATACAAAACTAAGATGTGTTAAAATTAAAATCAGTTGAACAATTAACACGTCGAACTTTAGACTTTAGTTGGGGAATCCCACACACATTCAGAATCAGACTCAGAGTCACAGACATTAATCATTCACTTCAGCTGCGCAGAGTCGGCTCAGCTCAGCTCAGAACACATTCAGAATCAGACGCAACTCAGCTCAGTCTAACTCTCAATTCCCATATTCATAACAACAAGCATAAACATGTAAGGTGCTACACTAAATTTGAGGGACCAAAAGCGAAAATCGTTCACCTTTCTCTGGCTCTGGTTTGGTACAACTACAACAAGGACTCACCAGCTCACCGGATCAGCGCTCGACTCTAGAATCTAGACCCTACTTTGTTTTGGTTTATCGAATTGCTCAATCGCAAAAAAGGAAACAATAAAGCAGATATATGTTGTGGTTATTATTTTCACTAAAATGGTTTATATTAAAAGTTTTTCAAATTTTTATAAGCCAAAATAATATTTTTTTTTAAGAAATACATTTTTAAAATTCATGTTAATTCATAATTTGCTTTGTTATAATTTTACAATATATTTGAAATGTAATGATAAAGAACAAGGCGAATAAATTAAATGGTGCAGACTATTTTCGCTCAATATTTCAAATCGCATTATACTGCCAATTTGGTTCTAGATGTACTATCAATTTAATATCTTTTAACATTCAATCGTGGTTTTGAATTAAAAGAATATATTCATTATAGCCATCACAAAAATCGATAATGTTTATTATTTTTGTTGGATAAATAATTGATAAAAATAAATAGTTATCGCATTATATAACTCTTAAACGCGCTAATAATTTTGGATTCAAATATTAATCCGCAACTTTATTTTTTCAGCGCCCAAGTTGAATGCGAACCATTTAGACTCCTTTTTCTCTAAACCTAAATTACAGGTAATATTATTTCATTTTCACATTTCTAGAGAGATATGAGTTCGTTTTTGACGGATTAAACGTTTTGACAGTTTGAAATTCCATAATAAGATTGAGAATGAAGCAGTTTGGGGGTTTGAATTTAGAAGAATTGCGGTTGTACAGTCCCACTTGTATGTTTTGGCGTCAGTCTGCTTAACCTGCCCGTGATTGTGTACAGTATTGCCTATTGTATTGGACGCTTGTTCAGAAACCTCTCCAAAATTTGACCCTTAACTCCGGCGTGGAGATACTAGGCCTGAGTCGAAACGGGTCCCCGCCCGGGCCCCGACCGTCGAGCTGAAACCCGGTTTTTGGTTTTCGGGTTTCGGGTTTTTCAAAATTAAATTTCACACTGATATTTTGAAATATAGATTCTAGACCTAGAACTAAAAATATGCAATTCACAAACTTATATTTCAATATAATCAAATAAATATGCTTTAGAAATAAATGGATATTGTTTCAACTGACGGTAGGTGTTTGTATCACTCTAAAATTGAGGCTGCAAGAAAGGAATCACGCTTCGTGGTACCGATCGAGTGCGTTCAGAAATGGAAGTGAAAATAGATCGATGACCCGCTGAAGACAGAGTAAGAAAGTGCCACACAGAAGACTAAAATGTTGATCAGACTATTGCAATTAAATCGTAATACTAAAGGCATTAATTTAATTGTCAAAATATATCCACAATATAATGGTTTACCCTTGATAGTTTGATGAAGGAAAATAAATTAAAGCTCTTGAAATAACATCGAAGTGCCTTTCGTTCGTTCTAAAAATGCGTGTATAACGGCAATCAGAAGTTACGAGTCAAGCTTGATATGCATGTTTACATCCTTGCACCGTCATTCGACCTGATCGGAACAATAAGCATTGAACCAATTAAAAAACATCACGTAAGACTTTGAGGGACTCCAATTCAACAAAATTACCGTAAAATAGTTATTTGCTTTGACAAATAATACTATAGATATTCATAATATCTTACAGAAATAATGATATTTCATGAGCTACGTGGCTCGATATCGAGCTCAGCTAGCCATCATTTTGAAATGAGACGTAGTTGTCATGCATGCAGCGCAGTAGGCTAGCTATAGACAGAATACGGCAGCTCGCATCGCAGAGAGGGAAAAAAAAATCACGTAATAGGCACGTGAATATCACGTGATCTCAGGCCCGCGCTTTTTTCCTCTCTCTGCTGCATACTGCCCTCTACAGTCTACTGCATGACAACTATTCTCATTTCAAAATGATGGCTAGCTGAGCTCGATATCGAGTACGTAGCTCATGAAATATCATTATTTCTGTAAGATATTATGAATATCTGTAGTTTTATTTGTCAAAGCAAATAACTATTTTACGGTAATTTTGTTGAATTGGAGTCCCTCAAAGTCTTACGTGATGTTTTTTTAATTGGTTCAATGCTTATTGTTCCGATCAGGTCGGATGACGGTGCAGGGATGTAAACATGCATATCAAGCTTGACTCGTAACTTCTGCTTGCCGTTATACACGCATTTTTAGAACGGACGAAAGGCACTTCGATGTTATTTCAAGAGCTGTAATTTATTTTTCTTCATCAAACTATCAAGGGTAAACCATTATATTGTGGATATATTTTGACAATTAAATTAATGCCTTTAGTATTACGATTTAATTGCAATAGTCTGATCAACATTTTAGTCTTCTGTGTGGCACTTTCTTACTCTGTCTTCAGCGGGTCATCGATCTATTTCCACTTCCGTTTCTGAACGCACTCGATCGGTACCACGAAGCGTGATTCCTTTCTTGCAGCCTCAATTTTAGAGCGATAAAAACACCTACCGTCAACTGAAACGATATCCATTTATTTTTTAAAGCATCTTAATTTAATTCAATTGATTATTTTATTGTTTTGAAAGCAGTAACTGTCCTTTCCGTCGCATTATTAGAACAGCAACTTAGTCTAACTCCCGCCGCTGCATGCACACGATTTTTAGTGTCAGTGCAGTGGTGAAAATTTCGGGTACCCGGTCCCCGCCCGAAATTTTCAAGTCAAACCCGGGTTCGGCAAAACCCGTGATGACTCAGGCCTAGGAGATACCCCACTAAAACATACCCAAAATGAAGTAAATATTCATCAAATGCTTAAATAAAGATCATGAGTTAAAAGTTGTTATGTTGGTCTAGATCTAGACCTAGAAAACCGGAGCTGACCGATTACCGGGTACTTTACTCTACTAGAGTCTAGTAGTAGGGTGTCTGAACGATTTTTCAATTTTCAATTTGGGATCGTTTTTCACCATTTTTGTTTGATATTTGAATAAAAAGTGTAATCAGAATAATACATTTCAAATTTGAAGCTTCACCGATGTTTCTATCAAAAGATACAGCCCCTCCAAAACGCTGGTATATTCATATCATTTTGGTCAAAATCGACGAAAAAGACGTCCACGCAGAGTGATGTTGTTTTGCTAAATTTAGCCAAACAGCTGTATCGCGCGATATGCAAGCGTATGCATATCGTACGCATGCTGCTAAGCCAATGCGCGACTTGCAGCTTGAGCCACGTTGTCTCCGCGATGCCTGCCATTGACTAGTATGGATAGCCGTTCGCGCTAAAAAAACAGGAAGTGACTACACGTTATAGTCAATGGCAATATCGCACGTGCACGTGCACGTTGTCTCCGCGATATTGCCATTGACTATAACGTGTATTTACTTCCGGGTTTATTGCGCGAATTGCTAACCATACTTTCATTTCGGGTTTCGTTCGTACGCGGAGATGTTACGCGATGTAACCATGGTTTGGACTGAGCGGAGTGCACGCCCCCTAATTAGCTGATCCACCAAATAGCGGGAAGGGTATTTTTAAACTGTAATCAGTTGTGATCCCTGGGGGCTAGCGAAAATATGAGCGCATAGAATTGTTCCTTAGGACTGGGACTACTTATCGATCGGGGCGTCATATCTCAAAAGTGGCAAACCTCAAAGTTAGCCAGGACACAATGTTTAAATTGCTGTTTTGACCAAGATATGTTTAGAATTTCGGGGGCTTCGCCCCTTTGGAAATATTGGAATTCACCTGCTCTTTCATATGACACCTCATTTATTGAGTATCACCTTCAGGATCACAACAGATAAAGGTTTGAATCTCGAATTGAAAAAAAAAACTTGACTTTTTTTGCATGGTCGCGCAGCGCACGTAGACTGCATAGGGATGCGTGCAATCTCTATGGGAAGAATTTTAGCACACAACATCGGGTGCGCGATCAGACACCCTACTAGTAGATTCTTTTTGGAGTATTTTTCGGAAAAACATTGATTTGTTAGTAATAGTACTAGACTAGTAGTAGATCTAGATCTAGATAGAATCTAAACACTTTTCCACAAGTTTCAGGGCAAACCGCTGCACAAGACAAGTGCATACCGATGGTTGTTTGCGTGCGGGTGCGCGCCTGTTTGAAGTTATGTAACGTAATGAAGATCTGAGACCGAGAAAAAAAAGAAGGGGAAAGATTTGTGTGTGTGTGTTTGTGTGTATGTGCTAAAGAAAGCAACAAACAAAAAAAGTGTTCCTTCCCCCCCCCCCCCGTAGCTAGTGAGCACTAATATTTGAATTTAAAAAAATTGCACCCCTCCCCTTCAGCACCAGGGGGGGGGGGGGCATCTAAACAAAATTATAAAAGTGTTTTTACTGGATCCGCCACTGAGTACGCTTGCATATTGTGCAATGTCGCTACTTTTGCTAACTTTAGCAAAACAAAATAACTCTGCGTGTACGTCTTTTTTGTCGGTTTCTGACAAAAATTGGATGAATATTTCCTAGATTTTGGGGGCTGTATCTTTTGATAAAAACATTGTTGAGTCTTGAAATTTGTAATGTATTATTCTGATGATTTTTTTTTTCTTCAATTATCCAACCATAATGGTGAAAAATGATCCCAAAGGGAAAATTGAGACACCCTACTGTGAGTGTGATCATGACTCTTCATGTTCATGAGTCATGTGGCATGTGTGGCCCACAACTCAAAGTCATAGTCGACAACAGTCCTTGCAAACTACTGCCCACACTGCGTAATAAGGGCTTGGTGAAAATGTGAAATTTGATGTCGATTGGCACCCATTTGCCTGTGTGAAGAGTGAAGTAAAGTTGTTAATGATACATCAAATGTATTTGTAATCGACTAATCGTCCATTCCCGCACTCGACGATCGTTGCAAACTAGCTTCATGCAGAGTTTGCTTGTGCCTCGTGGGCTCTTCTTTTTCCTCATCCAAAGCACTTGAAATCATTCTAGAGTTTAACAAAAAAAGTTGAAATTTGTTAACGGAGTGATAGCATTTTGTTTACCTTCCACATGCCATTTACATTCCAAAAATGCTGACTTCTGACAAGAGTTTGCGATGTTGGTTCTGCCAGAAACACAAATACATGCAGGGTATGCAAACAAAAAATTGTTCAAGTCACCAGTTTATACTTCATTTACAACAATAGCAATTAGTGTGAAAATTCCTTCTCAGGGAGTTCGCTAAATTCAGCAGTCAATGTCCTTTTTTTTTAAAGAAAAAAAAAGAATTTTAGTGAATTGTTATTTTTCCTTATTTCCCAAAACAACATTTCAGAAGAGAGACTGTCACCATGTGCTCACTTGCTGAGGGACCACCCCCGCCTGCAGATGGCTGTATCACAGTTTGTGAAGAGAATGGAGATTTGGTCACCATTCATGCCAGCAATGCCCCTGTGAACTACACACCAAGGATTGCTGTAAGTAGAGTTAGGATGCCAATAACAAATGTGGGGCATACGTATAAGACTTTTTCATTAAATTTCATCAGTATTGATAATACACTGTACATGTTTATATATTTGAAAGTTTAATTTTTGATCGTAGCGTATCATATCACCTGCTTATTGCCCTTTATATCAGAAGGGTAAAGCTGGGGCTCATCCCTTATGAGGGTTGTGGCAAAACAGCTAACACTTTCGGAGGTAAACTTTTTAAATCTTCATCTGTGGTATGGACCCCAGTTTTCACAGGGATGTTCATGTTTTACTTTGTTTTGTTTTGTTTTGATTTCATTTGGCTTGTTTTTTTTTTTTTTTTTTTTTTTGCTTCTTTTTCATGTTTGTTCGTGTATAAAGCTTTTAGTAAATAAAGAATGCAGTATTCTTTGGGTTAAAGTGTACCAATCACCAACAAGTATTTTGTTCTTTATGTTTGTAATTATGTGGTAATACTGTGTTCAAAATATGAGCTTCAAAAATAGATTTTGCAAGTTTAAGTACACTCTCAATTGACATAAAAGCAACTTGTGAATAGACTACTTGAAATAGGGCCAGCACAGAACCATTGTCCGACTTAAAGGTAATACAAAGTTTTGGGAATTTTTGAAAATTGGGTGGATAAGGATTCTTTACAATTTGGATATATTTGGATGCCCCTGTGGATGTTTTATAAGCACTAAAAAATTTAGCCCCTAAAACACTTCTGCTTTCGAGAAAAATTGAATATAAAAATTTACCGGTGCTCCCGGTAAATTTTGATAAATTTTAAATAGCGCCTACGGCCGTACAATGGTAGCTGCGACCATGAAAATCTCAGAATATGTAGTTGTGATATATAATTTCCAAACGGGAATAGCTAATCGGTCGATTTTGGTCAAGAAACATTGTTTTATAGCTTAATTTAATATCTTGACCTTGGGAGGAAGCTATACAACATAAAGAGTTTATTATTAACAATTTCATAACTTTAGACTCGATTTCAACCGCGACAACGATCACTGCATATTGTAGGGTCGCATATATGCTTCCAATATGTTCATTTAAACCAAATTCATGATCCCATACCAAAACTTTGTATTACCTTTAATTTCCTTGTACTCCTAATCCGTTATCCCGTAGGATGCAGAGTGAAGGGTTTTGGGGGGCTTATTTTATACATCCTCACTGTACGTAAATAATATTTGTAGGTGATTGGTACAATTTAATGTACATGTAGTGAGTTGTTTATTGGACAAATATTGTTGATATCCTCTTTAATATATTGTCCTAAAGGTAATACAAAGTTTTGGTATTGGGTCATGAATTTGGTTCAAATGAACATATTGGAAGCATATGCGATCCTACAATATTCAGTGATCGTTGTCGCGGTTGAAAATCGAGTCTAAAGTTATGAAATTGTAAATAATACACTCTTTATGTTGTATAGCTCCCTCTCAAGGTCAATATATTAATGAAGCTATAAAACAATGTTTCTTGACTAAAATCGACCGATTAGCCATTCCCGTTTGGAAATTATATATTACATCTACATACTCTGAGATTTTCATGGTCGCAGCTACCATTGTACAGCCATAGGCGCTATTTGAAATTTATCAAAATTTACCGGGAGCACCGGTAATTTTTATATCCTTTTTTTCTTGAAAGCAGAAGTGTCTTAGGGGCTAAATTTGTTAGTGCTTATAATACATCCACACAGGCATCCAAATATATCAAAATTGTAAAGAATCACTACCCACCCAATTTCAAATTTTCCCAAAAATTTTGTATTACCTTTAAATGTTATTGCCATTTATTATCCATAATTATCCCTAGGGCTTTGAGTACCCCAGCATCAGCACCTCGACCGAGAGCCTCTGCTCTCTGGCATCAGATGAGGCAGCCCAGTCGGCCTTCCAGCCTCACGTGGATGAGGTGTCGCTATGGAAACAAGCTTGGTATACCTGCAGGGTTCATGGCCTCACCGAGATGCTGGACGAACTCTCCAAAAATGAGACAGGTAAGGGGATGTTTGGCTGTTGTATTTTACATGTAATTTTTATGTATTCATTCATAGTATTTGTAAGGCCCCAGACTATTTTCTTCAGCTCGTTGTTTGATTTTAATTGATAAAATAGTAAGATTTTAACAATCCTCTGATTTTATTTGCCTCAGTAAGTGTAATATTATAGGAATGAGATGTGAAAACAACCCTTGGCGGAGAGGTTTATTCCAATGTTCAACTGACCAGTGTAAAAGATACCGACAGCTGTCTATCCCACATTTGTGTTGGTGACAATTTCTCTAGGGTTTATTTCGTTAGTAGGTTTGATGTTGTTTAAAGTCCAAGATTGATATTAAGAATTTGATAGCGTGAGGACTTTTCACATAGGAATTGTTGCAGGGACATGTGTCAAACAACATTTAACACACCGCTGCCATTATGCTTTACAACTCAAGCTTTACCTTATATCTTTAAATTTACATATTGTCTGATAAGAAATTTCACACAATATTGAAGTTTGGTCTTGGACATCACACCATTTTACCTTTCCTTTTATCCTGATTAGCTCCCTGGCCTGTTACCACGCTTGCCTGTGGATGTCTTACTACCGTGACCATGGTCAATTTATTCAGAGGCTCGCTCTATCCTCACTTGATGGTAAAGTATTTGAACTCGTTCAGAACAGGATTTCTTTACTTGATCAGCTTTCTTCAAACCGGCATCACTCGTATTTTGTCTTTTATTGTTCAATAGGTGAAATGTATAGTTTGTGTCCCAAGGGAATGCACAGGGATTACAATGTATTTGTTTTAATTAAAAAAATACCACCCTGTATGAAAACACAATGATTTTTAACTTTTTATTTGTTTGTAAAATAGCAATTTGAATGGAAGTATAGTGATGAACTTTTCAATTTAAACAATTTTAATTACCAGTATTATTATCCTATTTACCTCTTTAAAACTCCTGGTATGGTAAACTGGTATGGTAAATAGATAATGAACTGTGTTAAGAAATGTGTGCTCCTTCTTTGGAGTGGACTATTAGGCTATTATTATCTCCAAAAGTGGGTCGAGTTAAGAAATACAGTTCATGGTGATCAATACCTTCTCTCTCTCCCTCTCTCTCTCTCTCTCTCATTCTCTGCCTCTCTCTCTCTCTCTCATTCTCTGCCTCTCTCTCTCTCTCTCTCTCTCTCTCTCCCTCTCTCTCTCTTTCTTTCTGTAGCTCTCTCCTGAAGAGATGATCCATGAGTTCAGTGCAGCTAAGGATTGGCAGGAGAGTGAGATCAGAGCGTTTGCATGGCACCAACACACCAACAAGTGTGCTGTAGCATGGAAGGATAACACCATCAAAATATTCATATCAGGAAGGTATGTGTCTGTCCCTGGTTTCAACGAAAGACTCTTTCTTTCTTCTTCTTCTTCTTCTCTTTCCCGCTTAAAGGGATCCGGTAACTTTGTCTCAGATTCTGAAATAAAATTCTGGATTTAGCTCATGATGCAATGATAATTATAAACCTTTAGGTCAGTCAGGAACCCCATGAAGTTTACAAGCCGATCGCCTGTCTGATTATCAAGATATTTATGATTGGAATTACAAATTTTGAAAACCGTTCGCCTGACGGTTTTCATAACACTACAGTCTATTGGGGAAAACGAGTATGGTAAAACCAGTCACTCAAAGATTTCTACTTTTTTGAGGCACTTCTTGATCATTTTGAAGCGCAATTTTTTTAGGGCTTCAATATTACACCATTTCACAGACACTGATAACACGTAGGGCCGTGTATCTCAGATTTAACATTGTTAAACGATCCCTTTAATTTTTCATGTACTTCTCCCGACAATGTCACTGTCCTTTGGATGCATGAGCACAGTGTTTATTGAAACTGATGTGTTTGTCTTGATACTTTATTATCTTTTCCTTCAAATCAAATTATTAGCTGATTGTTTCATTCATTCACTTTGCATATATTACAGTTATGACACCTTCCATTTCGAGCTCTCCTCCCATAGATCTGTGTGACAGTTACAGTAACTTTTTTCTTTTGTTATTGGTTTTAAACCATCTAATAATGTCAAGTGAACCATCTTATCGAAGAAGCTTCAATGTCGCTTTTAATTGATGTTTAGTTTAGAAGAACCCCCTCATTTCTAGGGGTCATAGTTGTTTGATTCTATTCCCTTACCAGTGATGTAGTTCCAACACTGAAGCACAGACAACAGAGGGGTGTGTCTTGTCTGGCATGGAAACCCCTATCTGCAACAGTATTGGCTGTTGGTTGCCATGGTTGCATACTCATCTGGCATATAGACCCCAACTCATTATCTACCAGGTAAGTTTATTGGAATCAACAATTCCTGGTATACTGTTAATTCTATTGATAGCTGAGATGTACAGAATTCTGTAAACAGTTTAGTATATAGACTCCAACCCGTTATTTACCAGGTAAGAGTACTTTTATTTGAATTAAGGATTCCTGATATTACACATGTAGAGTATATTCTATAAATACATGAGATACAGCATTTTTGATAGTAAAAACAGCATTTTGTTTGTAAATAAGACTGACAGAATATAAAATCCTCTTTTTAAAATGTGTTGTTGAGTAGGAAGTCAAAGCAATATAATTACAGAATGAAATTCTCTTTTTGTTAAACCATTGGCCCAGCTCCAAATATAATATAGTAAGAGCGAAATTTTTAAAGCGTTTCATACTATTTTCTAAGAGCTTTACATTGTAATTATTATTACTCCAGTCGTTGGTTTCATTTGCTAATCTGCACATGATAGTGCACATGTTCCGCTCCCTGGGAAGTATTAATATGTCACAAGGTGCTCAATATTTTACTCTACACTTTGATTTGGTTGTGATTTATGTTTGTCTTACAGGCCAACTGCCAGTGCAGCCCAAGTTCTTTCCCACAATGGTCATGCACCTATAACCTGTCTTAGTTGGGACCCTAGAGGGCGTCTTCTAGTTTCTTCATCTCCAAGAGATACAGCCATACTGGTAAGTTACTGTGGATACTTTGAATGAAATTTGTAATCGTTTTCAGTGCAGTAATTTGTGGTTTGGAACAGCAAAATGTAATCAAAATATTGAATAACTCACCTTAACTGAAGCTGCCTGTTCTATTGCTTGAGATGCATTTAGGATGACTAGCTAAAATTTCCTCTTTCTTCACTCAATAGTCAATGCCCATTTGTGTTATATATATTACGTAATTACATTTGAACCCATTGACTATTAAATACATTTTCTTCTTCCAATAGACTTAATACAGGGACAACTTGGTTCCCCTAGGCAGTGAGTGGGTGACTTGAAATATTTTTAATTGCCAAATATATATTGTGTAGTATATAGTATTGAAATGAACAGTCAGTGTAAGTTTTGTTTAATTCTTTGATACTTCATTTCCCAGCTCAACCAGAAACTCAAGATGACCTTAAAGCCCCACTGCACTCATTGTAGCTACTTGCGCCCTCTATATAAAAAACAATGCCTAAGCGGGACCCCCCTCCCCCCCATGATCCCCTTATTCTTATTTTAAATTGAGAGCTGATTTGATGAGATACCCACCTGTCAGTGTCAGTGACCACGCAGGAGGGTCTAATCCCTCCTGGCCAAACTGGTGCAGATAGGCTTTAATCCTTTGAAATTTCATTTCCCAACTAAACCAAAACTCAAGATGACCCTAAACTGGGGTCAATTTCCCTTTTCTATTCCAGGTGTGGGATGTCCCCAGGGAAGCTTGTGTGCCCTTGAAGAGGACCAGTGGAGGGGGTGTGGCACTCCTGAGGTACTCCCCAGATAGCTCCAAGCTCTTTGCTTCATCTCCTTCACAAGTATTCAGGTAAGCCCTTGGAAATGTGAAAGAATTAGATCCTTTGGCCATAACATTATTGCCCATGTTGCATTGAAGCTTATAAAGCTTTGTTAGAAAGTAAGGTGATAAGTATTGGGAGTAGCTGAATTTTGGTTGTAAGGAAAACATTATTCTATAAACCGACTGGGATTTGCTGAGGATTAAAAGAGAGAAGTGGGGAGATCATGATTGGACTGCTGACTGATTGGAAAAAAGGTAATAATAACAAATACTGTTTTCGACTTGTTTTTAACCCAGAATTCATTGGTTTCCTATTTGTAGGGCGGCATGAGTTCATAAAAGCGACTATGACTTTGTGACTCTGGATTGATACACCAGATTTTTGTAAACATGTTAAAAGTTGGGCTAGACTTTAAAGGAATGAATCATGAAACTAGGTGGTGAAATTATCTCTTTTTGCAAGTTGAATAAGAATATTGTCTAGGAAAAGTGAAAATCCTAATTCACACTTCCTAAATGGCCTTCCTGAGGTACTTACCAGATAGCTCCAAGCTTTTTGCCTCCTTTCCTTCACAAGTATTCAGGTAAGTGCTGGAAAATTTGAAAGAATTAGATCCTTGGACAGACTTGAATTGGTCCTGAGGGTGTTTCACAAAGATCCTAAGTTGAAGTTATCTCTAAGTTGGACTTAACAATTATGGAAAGCCGTTAGCATCTATGAAAATTTATTTCAAAGTTATTTTTAAAGGCATATAATGTTGATTCAAGTCATTCATATTTTCTGTTATCAAGGATATTTCATGTTCTTGATGTGGAATTTATAAAAAATCTAAGGCTACAAATGGCTCCCCATAATTTTTAAGTCCAACTTAGAGTTAAGTTAAACACCCCCCTGGTTTGTATTTTTTAAATCTGTCTCCCGCTAGAGTTTGGGAGACAAGAACCTGGACGTGCGAGAAGTGGACGCAGCTCTCTGGTCGATGCAAGAGCGCTTGCTGGAGCCCTGACGGTCGGTTCCTCCTCTTTTGTACAGAGAATGAGCCGGCCATCTTCGCTCTTAACTTCATCCACAGTGGGAGTAAGACGGGCGGGGCCGAGTCGGCCATCAAGTGTGCCGATGTCTCGGAACTCTTCATTAAGGATGATATATATGGAACGAGGTGAGAAACAAGTATTTCTCTGATGGGAACACCTGTTTGTGATTAAATCTGAAGTGTCAGGAGGGGGGGGGGGGGGGGGGGAATGTTTGTGCAAGCAAAACACCAAAATAATTAACAACTGGTGTTGCTGAGATACGTCCATTAATACATGTATGTTTAGTTATTTATGTTTATTGCCTTTTTTGTGATAATGAATACTTTAAACCTACAATTGTACTAATCAAAATCATTGTCTTGATCAGTTTGTATGCGCATTCTTGCTGATGATACCCATATTTATGCCTTTGCTACAAAGTAGCCGGAGACATTATGTTTTCTGGTTGTCCGTCCCGTTCTCGTGATCGCGTTAAGAACCAATTGATAGATTACCGCCAAACTTGGGTCATGTATGTATCTCGCAGAGCTAATGAATTGATAAGATTTGGGGTCATGAGGTCAAAGGTCACAGGGCTCATTATGTATGCAAAAATAGCTTGTGATTGTGTTATCTCAAGAACTGGTCAAAGGATTCCTGCCAAACTTGGGTCATGTATGAACCGTGCAGAGCAAATGTACTGAATAGATTTTGGGGTCACTAGGTCAAAGGTCAAAGGTCATAGGGCTCATTATGTATGCAAAAATAGCTCTTGATCGCATTATCATGAGAACCAATAGACAGATTACCATCAAACTCAATAAATGTATATACATCTTGCAGAGCCAATGAACTGATTAGATTTAAGGGTCATAAGGTCAAAGGTCATGGGGCTCATTATGTGTGCTAATAGATTGCTTGTGATCATTGGAACTGACAGACGGATTACAATCAAACTTGAATTTTAAAAATTGCTTCCGTTTTGGTTTGTTGGATTGATCTCTCCCTCTCTCTCTCTCTCTCTCTCTCTCTCTCTCTCTCTCTTTTTTGTACAGGGTTGGTGGTTTGATCCAAGACATGGTGTGGGATAACACCGGCGAGAGGTTGGCTGTACTCTTCAAAAGCAATAAGGAAACAGGCAATACTGGTGAACTCATAGCCCTATTCAACACCAGATTAACACCCACTCTGCAACTCATTCCTAGGTAAATATGTAATAATGTATGTTTAGTTTGTACACTAATGATAGGTTAACACTAAAGGTGTTAATCATTGTCCTTAATGCTTAGCTGTACGGTGTAGAGTGGTATTTAAATATAGAATTTAAAAAAAAAGGAAATTCTAAAAAATTAACATGTTCTTCTCTTCAAAGAAAGTTTAAAAATTGGAAGACTGTAATACTCTTGACTTTCTTAAATACATGTACCATATGTTCACCTGTGTACAAAAATTGAAACTCATTCCTAGGTACATGTACATGTAGGCTATCCATACACATCAATGTGGAAAATGGAAACTTTTACATAATGTTCTACTCAGCGACGCTTGAAGAGAGAAGCGTATCACCACCATCAAGCAACTTGTAACGTCACTGCTCCTGTAGTAGAAATATTATACAGAAGATTATTATCATCAAAGCTTCCAGGTCATACCATTTTATTCATGTAGCTGTACCTCTTTTTTTGTTCTCTAGTGGTTTTGTACGAGGTGAGCCGGGAGAGGTCCCAGAGCTGATCTCGTTCAAACCAAACTTCAATCATGGTGCCCTTCTCACAATCGTAAGTACATGTAGCTTACTGTTCATATACTTCAGATTGTAATGTTATCTGCGGGAAGAGGATGGAATTTATAGTTTATTTTGTCACTAATTTTGATAAACCTTGTTGCAGTTGTAAGTAGTCGATTCATAAGTACAGTGAACCCTGTTTTAGTGACCACCTGTCTACAAAGGCCTGTTCATATACTTCAGATTGTAATGTTATCTGCGGGAAGAGGATGGAATTTATAGTTTATTTTGTCACTAATTTTGATAAACCTTGTTGCAGTTGTAAGTAGTCGATTCATAAGTACAGTGAACCCTGTTTTAGTGACCACCTGTCTACAAAGGCCACAGTATTTGTTCCACTTGAAAATGGTTTCTCAATGAAACATGTACTAAAGGAACCTGTCTACAAAGACCGTCTGTCTCCATTGGGTGGTCGCTATAGACAGGTTTGACTGTATAAGGTTCTGAGAAATCTCAGAAAATGAATCAGTATTACAGCAGCTGAATCATTGGTTACTAAAATTACAATTTTGTTCATAAGATTCTACAGCTCCCCCATCTCATCAACAATCTTTGCCCTTTTAATTTCTTACAGTGCTGGCATAGTGGCAAGGTAACCTTTGTCCCTCTGCTCTTTATACCCTCATCTACCCTGGCCGAGAATGGAAGGATCCCAGCTCACTTCACCCAGAAAAGCACCCCTCTTCCACAAGAACTCTTCTCAGTGTCAAACTCAAAGAAGTGAACATCCTAAACTAAGGTCCAGTCACAAGTGATGTGGTATTGAAATGATTCAACTCTATTTTTCACAGACTGAAACACTGGAATGATGCATTGTTTGGACTTTATTTTCCAGTCATATTATAAGTGTGACATAAGTCAACTGTGGTAGCCAAATTTGTTCTATTAGTCTACCAAAGCAGACAAAGATATTTTTTAAACACATCTTTTCTCAGTTCACAAAGAAGTGAACGTCCTAACCAAAGGTCAAGTCACATGCGATGTGGTAAACGTTTCAACTCTATTTTTCACAGATGTAAACACTGAAATGATGCATTGTTTGAGTTTACTGTATATTCATATTATAGGTGTGACAAAAGTCAACTGTGGTAGCTAACTTTGTTCTATTAGTCTACCAATGCAGGCAAGGATTTTTTTTAAACAACATTTCTGTGTCAAACACAAAGAAGTGAACGTCCTAAACTAAGGTCCAGTCATATGTGATGTGGTATTAAAACGATTCAACCCTATTTTCCACAGACTGAAACACTGGAATTATGCAAATGTTTGGATTTTATTTTCCAGTCATATTTTAGGTGTGACAAAGGTCAACTGTGGCAGCCAAATTTTTCTTAAATTACAACCCAGGCAACCCAGGGGTCTAAAGCATAGCCTACTCACATATCTGAAGGATTCAGAAAATGCACTTACATCATATTGTAGTTGTACCACAACCATTGTTTGCAATTAACTGCATCATTTATAGTTGTGTCTTAAACCATGAAGGTCGAATGGTGGTTGTGTAACAAGCCGTGATTGGTCCTTCACATATATTTACAGTACATTTCACAAGTGCTGGTATTTCAATGGTACTCTCTCCACCAGCTGGGAAACGAGAAAGGCCTCTGACAGGTGGCTGCTAGAGCAGGGTTCACTGTACTTGTAATTAGTTCAGCAGTCATGTAGAGCCTATTGTTGGTGGAGCATTCATGGATTGACTGCATGATGTCAGAATCAAATGAGTCTTGAATTCTGAATGAACATTTTGGTTATGGGTGTGTTGCAAGTTACAAATAAATGTGGAGACTTAGCAATCAGATTGAAGTGAGTTTTTGCAGAAGCATCTAATGCAATAATCATACCACTAATCTCAAGTTCTCAACTATATTAGTATTTTTCATTAGCATCTCAACTGAGAGTATGTACCGTGCCTTATGTAATGGTATATTTAGTGCAAATCTGTCTCACAGCCTAGGCTAAATTGTACAATTTTTTTGATGAATGTTAATCATAATTAACATGGTTAATATAATCCAATTTACTAATTTTTTGTCCGAAGGAAAAGGAAGAAAAAAAAGGCATAGGTAGAAGGCATTGAAAAGAGAAGGGAAAAGATATATGGGTCAAAATAGAAGGAAAAAAAGTACCGTATATAACGGTGTATAAACCGCACTTTTTTGCCGCCGAAAAAAATTCAAAGTCCTCCTGGCGCTATGCCTGGCAATGTCTCCCAGCTCGGTAATCGGTGTGTTGACTCACCACTCGGAAACTAGAACAACACTCAAATTTGTCTGTCATCTTGGTTTGAAAGTAATCTTTCTGATAGATCTCAATATGTTGTTTATAATAATAATTCCTCCAATTTTTCTTCTATCACATGGTGTACCACAAGGTTCTATCCTAGGTCCCTTTTTTTTTTTTTTTTTTTTAGGGCGAAAAAGAGGGATGCGGTTAATACACGAGGGCGGTTTATACAACGTTATTTACGGTATGGAAAAGAACAGGAAAGATGGATGTAGAGAAGGGAGAGACTGAATGTAGAAGGCTTTTAATAGTAAGGACAAATAATAATTGTGATCCTGTAATGAGCCTGATTCAGTGTAACCTGTCCATAAAAACCACTCAAGGGAGACAAGAAAAGTGGTCTTTATTGGCAGGTGGTCTTTATATACATGTTTCAATGAGAAACCATTTTCATGGGAAACAGAAAAAACATAGTCTTTGTAGACAGGTGGTCACTATAAAAGCAGGTTTTACTGTAATATGAAATAAAGATGTACATGTATGATACCTAATGTCATAAAACAGTAAAGTATCTTGTACTGTATGTTCTTATCATTTGTGTCTTCATTATGGTTCTTGCTTTATTTCTTCTACTTTTTTTTTAGAGAGAAAAAGATTTATTAAGTTGCGTCAATTGATATATATGTAAATGAATATTTTCAATAAAATTGAAGAATGAAAAATGAAGGACTGCTTTGTAGAGTATTGGGTGATTATGTTTGTTTTATATGTCAGATGGGGTTAACGGAAACAGGGATGAGAACCTAGAACTGACAGGAAAGACCAAGCAGAAGGGGAGAAGAAGAGAAGGAAGAATAGTTGGATGGATTTTTTTGAAGGAAGGAGGAGAGAAAGGAGAAAGGAGTAAGGGCCAGGACAGGAAATGATTTAGAAGGATATCAACAGAGAATTGTGTAACTGGATGATGGCCAGAATCTCTGGATATTGCACTGTGTGTGAGAGAGAGAGAGAGAGGAAATGAAGGATATCAACAGGTTGATGGCCAGAATCTCTGAATATTTCACTGAGAGAGAGAAAGAGAGAAAGGCAGAATAAAGAATAGACTGAGAGAGACACACACACACAAACACGCTGACACAGAGGGAAACAGATTCTGAAAAACAGAAAACTTGTTGCATGATGCCTATATGTCAGTTAAAAACATTCTTAATTCCCTCTGTTTACATAAACACACATACATTGTATTAGGTAATGTATGTACCAGTACAAATGTTGTTTGCATGCATAACTACTCTAATTGATATGGCTTACTGGTACAATTTTGATATGATACATTACCTTGGATGATATAGAAACCACAAACATATGATTGCTTATTCTTTTTCCCTTTTTGTTATGTACGCTTGACCTTTGTCTATTGAGACAAGGATAATGTAATAAATGAAATATGATGGTACTCTAGATGTACATACATGCATGCAGATACAATAGTCTAATGTATTATATAGTACAAAGTACAAGGTTGGTTTCATGGGACAGTGTAATTATATTTATTACTGAAGGAACATGAATAGCACAGTTATGTAATTTCAATGTAGCGCCTCTGTACATTGTATTTATTAAATCTGCCAAAGTAGTCAGGAAATTTAATCTTTAATAGTACACTATTCTAAAAGAAAGCAGAAATATTAGAAAAGCAAATTGGTGAGAGTTTCAAGTTTATTTATCTTTCTTTCATAACACACATTATAAATATGACATGAATATAAAGGAGTGAACAGAATATGGCGTTACAATAGAAAGATGAGGTGACCTTGGTTGAAAGCAAGGCTTGTGGATTTAAGGTCCCTCATGAGTAGTTTAAGAGTATGTCCTAAAAGAACAAACTCGTCAAATATATAAAAAAAAATGCGTACATTTAAATGCTTACAAAACTAAACTAACTAAACAACTGAGAAAATACTAAACATAAATAAGTAAGTACAATAAAATCTACTGACTACTAAATAATGGCTATAAACCACAGGAACAGGAATATACTACGAGCAACAGGACTGAAACACAGACAAAAACTAAACAGGACAGACAGATGAATAGATGTTAGAAACGGGAGTAGAATTATGCTGACCTATATAGCAAATAGTTTTCCTAAATATTGATCACAACTATAAATCTAGACGATATCGACTCAAATACAGTAACTTCAGTTTGCGCTTAAATACATAAATACTGACCGATTGCGCTATTCTTGGTTCAAGGGAATTCCAAAACCTAGGTCCAGTGGACCCCAAAGTAGTAAGGGCAAATTGCGTTCTGAGCAAGATAAGAGAAAAATTAAAGTTATGATTTTTTTTATTAAGTTATCACTTTACATATGGGCACTTCAAATTGGCTCAGTGAATCTGTAATCTGCCATCTCTTTGATGTAGTGGCGGACAAAATGACTAAACTGTCAATGTTTCTAAATGTATAACTCTGGAGGGTCTTTCCTATTTAGAGAACCTTTAATAATATTATGCTAACCACAATATATTTTGAGACATGCCCCAAGGGAGAAGGTGCTAAGGAGAAAAACAGAAATTAGTTAATTTCATTTTTGTAGATGACAAACAGGAGAGTTGTCTGTGAACACATCAAAATCCACTGACAAAATTACCAATTTGGGATTCACATCGATTTAGTGATCTCATAATTTCAAAGCACTCGTAACTTTCTTGTCATTGGTCCGATTTATTTCAAACTTTACCCATTGTGTTTATTCTTATATTTCCGTTTTCATGCAAATGAAATCATTTAAAAGGTTGGATTGCCCTTTAATAGGGCCACAGTGGACAAAAGCACCAAACTTTCTGCTGGTACTTAAAGATAAAGTTGACTTCAGGTCATGCGATTGCATTGTGAAAGAAACGGTGTGGAATCGATCAGAAAAAGTTGATCATGTAGCATATAAGTGTGTACTGCAAGGCTCTGGAATCATCAAAATGATAAGAAATTTGGCCCAGTCTTGGTTCATTTGCATAATGACAATGAAAACGCTCATAAATTATGTTTCACCTCTCCCGTGAACTCAATCTTCTCTTTAACAAGCCCAAAGCTTCACTCTTCTCCACAGGACTCGCAAAATCATATTGCCTTTATGGTTAATTCAGCAATTTAATGTGAGACTGGCAAAATAAGAAAGAGAAAGCTCACAAATCATTTTCCAGGTTTACAAGAATTGAACCTTTTCTTGGAGTCGTAGACAGAAAGTCAAATCATATCAGACACATTAGTCAAATCACAACAGACACATAAAAACTACATGAAAACATATTTTTGTTTTAGCTTTAATTTAAAGTTTTAGTATCCATCAACCAATACATAATAAGAAAATAAACATCAAAACATTAGCCATATGGAATATATATTTAGATAAATGACAAGGCAATGATATAGCACTATGCAAGAAGTAAAATAAAAAATATTACAATTCAAAAATAAAATCCTCTTAATAATCAACAAAATTGTATGTGTATTAAAAAAAGACATACATGTACAGTAATACACCTCAAAACAGCTGGTGAATATAATGCTGAATGATAATTTTAGAGCGGGTAGATTGTGAGATATTCAATGGAATCATTCAATTAAAGAAGACAATGATCATGATGTACAGTATAGCAAATAGTGCATGCACCCATAAATATAGTTACAAAATGTTGTAATAGACTTCATCAACAAATGACTGTAAAGACTTTCTAGAAAATCATTCAATGGCGAATGGCAATTTCAATACCCCATTGTACTGTCTATAGAAATCATGTTCAGATTATGTAACATACTGTAGATACTGTAACATCATACTGTACTGTAACACCATACTGTAACATCATACTGTAACATCATACTGTAGATACTGTAATGTTCACTAATCAATTTTTTTTAGGTGACTCAAATTAAGGCTATTCAAGTTGCTTTAGTTTGATTTTCTATGTCTTTGCAAATAATGGTCATGACGTACACTGTACAGTATTGCAAAAAATCCATAGTAATGCTGATGATAATGATTGTAATTACATGTATAATCATAATAATAACAATAATTTAACAATAATCATCATCATCATCATCATCATCGTCATCATCATCGTCATCATCATAGATAATCATCATGATTTACAGTGAATATGTCTGTATACAATATACATGTACATGTATAATCATCTTCAAAAAAAAAAAAATTATGATTACATGATCAAGTCACCAATTCCATTATAAATGTCAATATATTTAAGGCGAAGGGGGATCGAAATAGCTTTATTTGTGTACAATACAGTATAACTAGACCAAATATTTAAAGTGCTTAGAAACAATATACTTGGGTACAACATAAGTCCAGATTTTGTCTTATTATTACACCAAAGTATGTACATTGTAGGTCTACAATGAAGAATTTACTGTACAGGAAACATGTTAAAATCATTTACCTCCTTTTTTTTCACAAGCATGTCATTAGACTTGAACTAATATTGAAAACGATACGCACATGAGACACATGTAATAAGGAAGAACACTGTAACATGGAAAACATTAAAAGCAATCATTGGTTTTGTAAACAAGCGATAATACTTGGAATAAAATAAATGCAGTGTCAATATGATAAGATATTCATGTATGTAGACTACATTGTACATGTGTACATGTAGATGATAAACATATTTCCTGCTCTCAACAAACACTGGAACACATGTAGTCATGTATTGTAGTGCTAAGTCTACAAATTCTATACGCTGTCTACATAATTAAAGACAAATAATAGAATAGAAACATGTAGAATTGTAGATAGATGATTACCATCATTCATGAATCAGAAAATCACACACATCTTTGATCTTTTAACTTTCAATTTTTTTAATTCATGGTCTCTTATATTACAGTGTATTTACATTTTTCCAAAATAAAGTATTCTAAAATATGGATTGCCATACTGTATTTTAAAAGGTATTCAGTGCAAGAAATTATTTATCTCTTCCAGACACAAGCAATTTGTCAGTATAGAATTTCTTTTTACCTACACATGTATACTGTAGGCCTACCAAAACAACAACAACAACAAATCAGTAATACAATGTAGTCACTTTTAAAGCCATTATTAATTCTTAAATTTGGTATAATTGACGATAGGTTTTAAGCAATATTCTAATACACCCTGTACTTAAGATTTCAAAATAGATTGTTGTAACAAAAATTGATGGAAGACTTTCATATCAATTTAAAAAAACAAGTTTAATACAGAATGAAGAATGTGTAAATTGTAATTATGCACACACAGATTCTCCCATACATATATCATGAAGAAGAAAAATCCAATGACAACAAATATCTAGGCCTATGAAAGCAAATTTCTACTGCTGCTTTCATAATTGAAATGGACAGCCAACCATGCCCCTTAATGACCTTGATCCTATGGTAACCATACCATTAAAAAAAGAAAATTGCCTTTATAAATGTTTAATTGCTCAAAACACAGCTTACTGTAATTTGCCTCTCGCCCAGGTCAGTAAATAGTTAATTGTAATAGGCATCACGTAATTGGATGCAGAGGTCAGACCAATTAAGGGCTTAGTCACCACAGACTGACCACTGACCATCCAAATTTAATATGAATTACTGGTCAAGCGAAGTGCAACCTCTTAGAGTGTGTGTGTACAAGGGCAAATCCAGGTCCATTTTATTACTGACCATAAACATGTAGGATTTTAACATTATCGTTGTATTAAAGATAAAGACCAGTTATGCATGGTCATGCAATTGCATTGTGAAAGAAACGTCGTGAAATCGATCAGAAAAGGTTGATCATCTAGAATAGATGTACTGCAAGGTTCTGGAATCATCAAAATGATAAGAAATTTGGCCCAGTCTTCAGAAAGTTACAAGCACTGTACACAAAAAGATGTATATGGGACTACGCACATGTGCGTTTTTATCTCTCACACACCAATAGCTAAACTAATTTACCAAATATATCAATTAGTAGGCGGTTTCCCGGCAAATTTGTTATCATCATGTATTATTCAAAACATATTCTTTCACATGATTGGTAATAAGAGCTTCCATTTCATTTTTTGAAATTGGGGCGTTTCCAATACTGGTCTTTACCTTTAAGAAAATTCAATAGCCCTGTAGACGAAAGCCTTGCATATATAGTCAGATCAAATATGGGTTGAAACTTGAAAGGACAAATCTGATGTCAATTTACATACATACTGTACATGAACATGTTGTACAGTATGTGCAGAACTGTGTAATACTTATTACATGTATACATGTTCATGTAGTATTATCAAATGGCAAAATGAGTGAGGATGATACTATCTAGCTCATATAAATTATGTACAGTGTGCTGAGGGCGACGAACAAGCCCAAAGTGATGGCCCTTTGGGAAATTTCTAAAATTGTACAAGTTTATGATGGGTTATAATTTAATCATGAAAAACGAATGGAGTATATTACATAGTATATAAATAATGAATGGTTATGAGTTCAATAGTGCGAATATGTTCATGAGTTGAAAGATTAACATTCTATTCAACGAGGCGTCAGCCGAGTTGAATAGAATTAACGTTAATCTTTCAACCAATGAAAATATTTGCACTATTAAACGAATGAAAAACATTCATTATTTGTTGTATACAACATCGAAGAAGATCTAATAGAACGTTAATCAAAAATTTATGCTTTACTCCTTATAAAGATAAATTACAGTTCGAGTCGAGCCTTCTCGATTACATGCAGATTGCCTTCGCGTCAGATACACGCAGGGATACGCGCGCGCACATGCAGCAGAGAGGTACGCAGTCTGCATATAACCAAAAATGCATGGCGCATATAACCAAAAATGCACGACCGTGCAATATACCATCTATTGAATATCATGTGACCAACAATCGTCCAATCAAATGACAAGGATCCACGTAGGTGTTGTATAATATTACATATTATTACATGAATATTACATGGACACTGAAGACATAATAATATTATTTAGAGGAATTTCATTTCCCCTATAATATGTCAAAAAGTGATGAATTTAGCAAAATTCTGCTCATAAAGACTGAGAGGGCAAATTGAGTCTGTAGGCTATTCCTGTAGCAGTTTAAAATCAAGCATCTGGGAAAACTGATTCAGCGATTTAAAGGTACTATATCCCTTTTGCAGCCAACCTCAAATTCTGTAGAACTTTGCAGGAATTATATATCGATATAAAGCCTAGAGCAAATTTCCCCGGAACAATGCCTTAAAACAAAAATGTTAGTGTCCTATTAGCTTATAAAAGTCAGAAGGAAATTATCATATTAAATAATATCTGTCCCTTTTAAGTTCATGTAGAGTGTATATTTCCAGAAATGAACTTGACCTAAAGCCAAATTGAGGAAGAGGTGATTCAAATTACTGGATACAAGTGGCTTTGAATGGCAATATGAAGTCAAGTGGAAACTATTTAATCAATTTGATTTCCTAAATTAGTGCCGGAGTATAAGAACTCATTAGCGTTTTCCAAGGTAATTTCATGCATGCATGCCTCTTTCAATGATCTTTTTATAGTTGAAGGAAAGGATAACCTCAAGGCCTATCAACACAGGAAGTGGGAATTGCTTTAAACAAGTGTTGCTGCCAAAATATATCAACTTTTGATAGCCAGAAGGGTGTTAACTCTCCTTAAAGTATATGAGTACTATGCCCCTTTAACTCTTAACTGACCAAACAATTAACCCTATGGCCCCAGATCCACAGAAATGTCAAAATATATCTAAAAGCAGGCTGCTTCCAAAAGATATTCTTGAATGCATTTATTGTTTGTTCAGAATGAAAACCAATTTAACCCAATGAATACCAAACTTTTTCAATAACTATAGGCTTAATACACGGACTATTCACTTCCTGAAGGCAAAGGGTTAACAAAATTCTGGTAATGAAAATGCATGGACATTTCCTGGAATGCAACATAATGGTATGTGAATGTAAAAATATGCGGCAAGTCGTGCATATAAGCACTGTTATATTGCAACTGTGTATAATGTAAAAAAAAAAAGTCACTATATGAGCCATGTATTGTAATGGAGATGTGAATGTTGAAGCAAAGAAAAACAAATTGTTGGTCTGTATTTCAGATATAAAAATGAAGAAAAAAAATCAAACACTAAAAGGAATGATCAGAATGATCGACAAACAGTGTAAGTTGATGAGTATAAGCTTCTTTTTTCGATATAATAATTCTTGCTTAAAATTGGTACTCTTGCATAATTTGCTCCAACAATTGCTAAAGGCTTAATTTCACAATGAAAAATGGTCGGGTCAAGGTTGCAATTAGGTTCTTGTCTGTAGAACTGTTTGGTCCACGTTTTACCATGGAGTAACCTTAAAAATCAGCCTGCAAAATAGAAGCCATAAGGTATGATCGCTAAACACAAAGTCTAATATAATTGCTTCCTCTACATGTAAGTGTACATAAATTCTCAAGAATGAAAAGAAGGGAAAAAAACTCTAAAGATATGGACTTATGCATGCACGTGGGGCTCGATACTCACTTTTTAAAAGGGGGTGCGGATTTGAGGTTTTTAGAGTCTGTATATAAATGAGCCCTGTGTAAAATATTTGAAATTTTGAGGGTCCGTCCTTAGATTTTGGGCCCGTCCATGCACGTGTCCCGGGGGATGTTTCATAAAGCTGTTCGTAAAGTTACGCATGACTTTAGATCGACTTGTATATGAAAAGCCAAATGGGATGCTCTATCGTGATTAAATACATCAACTAAAATTGAACTGTGCAGATGTAGATTAACATTCTTATGATAACAAACAATTTTAATGCAAATATATTTTTTGCCACAATTGAATTGAGGTTATTGATATATATATCAGAAAAAACTTTGGGCATCCTATCTGGCACTTCATATACACTGTCCAAGTCGTTCGAAAATTCATGCGTAACTTTACGAACAGCTTTAAGAAACACCCCCAGCACCTATTAGTGTGAGCACATACAGGTAGTACAATGTACAATAAAACAGAAGAGGAACTGTATGTATAAACCTTCACTGAATTTTGTCATGCTTTGAGCCCTGACATTCTCAAATCAGCTGGAAAAGATTGTGAGCTGTGAATGACTAACAATTTCAAATTTGTGATTTTGTTACTCAACAGCATGGAATAGAATAGAAAATGAACAAAAAATATCTTTGAAAGGAGGATATCAAGAGGCACATACAGGAAGAATAATAAAAAAAAAAAAAAAAAAAAAAAAAAACTTTTTTAAAACCTTTACTGAATTTTCTCATGATTTCCGTTCTCTTCTAGTACTGTTCCGTTCTGCTCTTTATGCTCCCCTGCCGACGTCGTCGACGACGTCTTCCCGCCATCGACGTCCATGAAATGTTCGACGACCCAGTCACCGATGCTGATACCCAAGAAGGGACCCAACCAGTAGACAAACAGGTGGGAGGGGAACCAATGGTCTTTGCAGCCCCACCCCGATGCAAACCCTATGATGGGGTTCAAGGGCGCTCCGGTGTACTCCAAACCTACAAGAAAACAAATAATAAATAATAATATGGGATATTTATATATAGCCCACATATCCACCATGCATGGTGCTCAGCCTCAAGGCGCTCCAACTATTACCCCCGCTCTGCTAGGCAGTCGATTTCGGCGCTCACAGCATTCAAGGAAATTTCCTTCCTACCGATACCCATATTTTAACACCTGGGTGGCGAGTGGCAGATGTAAATCAAAACCTTGCCAAAGGACATTAGTGCCGTAGCGGGACTTGAACCGTGGACACTGTGATCCACTGTCAATAAAGACGGTATTGGCCCATAGTTTGGTCAATGTCAGTGTTTGGTGATACTTTTTCTGATCTTTTGATCCAGAATGCTCTGAATAACAAACATTTGCACATGAGCCGAATGTGCAAAATTTACTGGAAAATTGAGTACTTGATGCAGTACATTGGGCGACTCATGAATAAAAATGATTTAGTTGAATAGACCTACTGAAGCCAGTAAATTGGCAATGCCAAATAATGCTTATTAATTCTATTATGCAAGTTAATGTTTTATATTGCTTTGAGTCAAGGCCATTCATATCAGTAATACCAACTTCATTAGATATCGTCTTATTTTGGACATCTACAATGTAATATAGTGGGCTTCTACAACCACTGATCATATCCTCCAAAAGATGATGATGGCAACCAAAACAACAACATTGATTGTTTTAAACATTTTTTGTTGTTGTTGTTGGGTTTATATTAAGCTGTTCAATCTGAAATGATTATTTCCGCCTCAGGACATTGATGATTATGTATAGCCCGCCCCATGTCATGTGATAAGGTCTTATTTTGACAATTCTATTCCTAGTTTCCTACCAAAGATAATGATGACAACCGAAACGACACCATTGAAGATTCTCCAGAACCTCCTGCCCCCATGGTAGTATCCTGCCACGAGCTTCAGGAAAGCGACAGAAGACATCTCTAAGGCGAAACCGATCAGTGGTGATACCTGCATTAGAAAGATAATATATAGCGATCATTGTAAACTTCTAACGGCCTGAATTTTATAAAGGGTCAATCAAAACCAGGGTCTTAACCATGGGCCTACATCGTTGTCTAGTGAATGTCACCAGGTTAAATCCTGCAGCAGCACTACTTACATTAACCTACATTTGCCCCTCTCCACCCAGGTTTAGTAAATGGGTAACTGGTAGGAATTTATTCCTTGAAAGATTGAGTGCCTCTATTAAAGGGTAGCTGGGCTAAAGCCAGGGTAATATATATTCCTTCTCCCTCTCCAACAAAATTAAAATTGTACTTCACCGACTGTGATTCAGTTCTGACATTGGTATGAAACAATATAATCCACCCCACCAGCCCACCCCCTTATATCCTCCTTTCACTTTATCTAATTATTTTTCCTGTTTTTTATATTTATTTTGTTAATCTTCTTCTCATTTTTGTTGTATTTCCTGTAAAAAATGTTCTCCTTGCCCCAGCCCCTCCCCCCCCCCCACCCCTTAACAATTATTTAAAAAATGAAAATGGGGAAAAGTGTTATTGTTAAGAAATATAATTTTGTCAAACTTGGATTTGAAAGGTCAGTTCAAACTTTAACTCACATTCAAACCAGAACTGCAATTTTCTGCCAACATTTCCACAGTTGCTGCTTGATAATGACGGGATGAAGGAGCAAAAGTTTTCCACACAAACGTTGTGTAACGATATGCAACAATTGCGGCAATCAGTTCCAACATCACAAGTATGACACCTGCCACAAAACTCACTTTCCTTCTAATGACATAATCAAGAACCACTGCTGGATTTGCGAAACCCTCAAATAAAAACGCATATACGATAGACAAGGTGAGAAGGCACAAAGCAAAAGGCAGGAGTCCAAGTTTTAGCACCATTCCATTTTCGTAAAGGCAGCAAATCATTAGAAAAGTGTCGACGAACTCAGCGGCGTACGGGTAGGAAGCCCTCGGAAGAGTTCGGCGGAGGAAGAAACGGAGGACGTGGCACAGCAAGAACGTCGATGCGTAGCAGCAAAGTGAAGTTCCAAACTCGGCGAACATTTTCGCTTTTTAACATCCGATCGGCTCACTTTAAGAAATAAATATTATAGCAACATCAATTAGAGCCTGATGATTGTGTTGGAGGTAGTTGCCATTCTCAATTCTACTCCACTTTTTAACTTTTAAAGCTAGCCACTTCCTGGCCAAAATTGCGCCCAGTGCTAGTGAAGTGCAGTGTTGACAGTGAGCAGGGAGGTGGAATCAAAGAGTGTGTGTATCATATCATGCACGTCTTGTTGATGTCGCGATGTCGCAATCGGGGCCACTCATTTGTTATTTGCCTCGATCCCAGGATTATTCAAGTCAAAGATGGTCGTCAACAGAACTAGAATTTTTATTATAAAAGACGTTAAGCTTTGGAAGTTCGGGGTTTCATATTCTTACATAAATATATTCTGAAAGTTGATTTCGAATGCTATATTTCCATCCTCAGCAAAAACGAAGCGAATTAAATACGACATTTAAAATACAGCGCCTCAAATGAAAAACACTTGTTGCATCCCTACGTTGTATACGTTGTCGACGACATAATTCTCACCGTTGAATCACAAAATAATTGCCAAATGTGCAGAAAATGTGTATAAGATACTGATAATGGTATTTATGACATTGATTAAAAAATAATAATAAGCCATCATAAGGGTGGTGTATATTTTGTATAATTATATATTAGGAATGTGGTGCTTTCGTGGTATCACTTGATCAACTCTATAGGATTGGGGGTTGGAATTCCAGCCCTATACCGAATGTCCTTTAATTGACAATACATTAATCCACATTTGCCACTCTCCACCCAGGTGTAAATTTCTGGGGTAACAATATTTGCCAGGGCCCTCCAGATGAACAGCATTGCTGCTCATGTGGCATACCGGGGTACACACAAAATGATTGAACCATAATCCAGTCATAATATGAAATATGTCAGTTACACTTTTAAAGTGTAAATTACAACTTATATATCGGGAAATCTCTGTTTACGTAAAGGTAATTTACAGAAGTTGTTCAAAATACCTCAGAAAAACTTGTCAGTATATTCCCCAAAAAGGCAAGCAGTCATTTCTGATTTGTTGCTGACAAAGGTACAAGAAATACAATTGATGGCTTAACGAAGCATTGAAATGAAAAACAAACAACAACAAACATCCGTAATTCTGTTTCATTGACTATGCAAAAGCTTTTGATCGTGCCAGGGCTAGCCTTTTATAACTGAAGAAATTGATGGCAAATTCTTCCAGGAGTTGCAGCCAATAAGAAAGTTGTAGGCCTACTGGGAACAGTCTGAAGCTATCAGAATTGAAAGAGATATAACGGTTCCTGCCAATAATGAGAAGTGTGAGACAAGATCGTGTGTTGTAATACCAGATCTCTTTAACGTTTACAATGAAAATGATCAAAAGCTCGACCAATTAGGATCACAATGGTGTTAAGGTTGAGGGTCATGTCAACAAAACATTTCCTATAATGCAGATGATACCGTTTTAGTAATGAGGGCCTATTTTTCGAAACCAACGACAACTTGGACAGTAATAACTTTATCCGCCAACTACGGAAATGTATCTGATCTTCCTTATAAATCGGTTCACGAAAAGCTTACTAGCTATCTCTCGTGAAATCGATATTTGCGAGAAGATGCGACAAGATAAAGACTTATACACCTGATTTAAAAAAAGAAAGATTTTGAGATGGGAATCTCCGGATATTTTCATTTGATGGGGTATAAAAAAAATACACTCGTATATATTCTTGGTAAAAATACGATGCCATTAAAGTGTTGTCCAATATTTTAGGCTACCACAAAATATCAACATGATAATATTCCAAACGTTAAAACACACTCATGTTTTAAACACTTCAGTTTACACATTAGGAGATGGAATTTATCTCGAAACTGATATGGGTCTGAAAGCTAATTATGGCTTGCCTGCCGTGGCAGATATTACCCATCAAGCGAGGATTTTACAATCATTATGTAGAAATAAACCCGTATAATCAGTATAGTTAAGTGGAAAAAAGTTAAAAACATGGCATATTTTCATAAAATGTTGATAATGTTTGTAGAGGTGTAGAGGTGTTGTGGTCGAGTGGATGCGTCGCCGGACTGTCGATCACAAGGTCCACGGTTCGAGTCCCGCCGCCGCCCTAATGTCCTTTGGCACGAATTTATTCCTTGAAATGTTAGAGCGCCGTATGGCAGCCGTGCTAAAGCCAGGGTAATAATCGGCATGAGCGCTATACAAGAACCCGCTATTATTATTATTAGTATTATGTATAAAGAAAGATAAATCCCTGTTTAGGTGAATGTGTGGTAAGATCATAGCTTGAGGATTTCTTGTCCCTTTTTGCTAGCCATATTCTACCCAATTCCTTCATTATGTGGCTGATATAATTAATTGATTTCTGATTATAATGTAATTAAGTTTGGTCGCCCATATAGATTCATTTCCTGAGGCATCCATCACGTAAAGCTTAGCTTAACTTGGTGGTCACCTGCCTTTTTCATGTTTGAAAATGGTTTGCGAACTATGACTTGTGTTCAATTAAAGGTATAATTATCAAATTGATTTATAATATGATATACACATATATATGGTATGTTAACCTTTGTTATAAATTTGTCCTTAATTTGGATGTTATTTTCAATTATGTTGAAAAGTGCAGGAATCAAATAAAAACAAAAATCAATTAAACAAACAAAAATAAGATGACATAATTATGATGGCGCTGCAAATCGACTAATAAAGTTACGACAGAGGGTTTTTAGGACAATAACCCCTGGACAATCACCCTCTGGAAAATGACCCCCGGACAACTACCTCCCCTCCCCCCAGGACAATAACCCGCCGAAAAATTACACTTCCCCGGAAAATTGACGCCCACATGACAACCATCCCCGAGGACAATTACCCCCCCCCCTTGAAAATTACACATGTTTTTATCTCAAATTTGAATATGATAGCGCCACTGAAACGGATAAGAATAAAACAAAGACCAGAAACTTGGGTGACTAAAGATATTCTTTCCCTAATTCAAGAGAGAAATATAGTATACAAAAAATGGAGGAAAAGAGCAAAAGATGAGACGCTCTATAAAAGATACAGAGTATTAAGAAATATGGTCCAAAGAGAGGTGAAAAAGGCTAAACTCGATTACTTACAAAACAAGATAGAAGAAAATAAACAAGATTCGAAAAAAATTTGGCAGAATCTAAAAAGCTTAGGATTGAAAAATAAGAAGCGAAAAGAACAAGAATCTTTTATTAAAATTGATGGGGAATTATGTCATGATAAGATGGCCATCGTTGATGAATTCAATTCTCATTTCACAAATGTGTCTGCCAAATTAGTAGACAAACTCCCCCCTTCCAAAGACTTTTTCAGCGCAGACAATGATTATATTCGTGAGTTTTACGAAAGAAAAGGGGTACGTGAAAACAGCTTCGAGTTATTACCAATCAGTGAACAATTTGTTTTCAAAGAGTTACGTAAGTTGAATGTGTCAAAAAGTACTGGGTTAGACTTGATTCCAGCTAAATTTCTAAAAGATGGTGCGAAGGTTTTATTTAAGCCTCTAAGTTACTTAATGAACCTATCTATCTTGACGAGTACTTTTCCAGAGGATATGAAAATAGCAAAAGTGACTCCACTTTATAAAAAGAAAGATAAAACTGATGTTAGCAACAGTTTAATAGACCTATTAGTGTTTTAAGCGTAGCCTCAAAGATTCTAGAAAAATCGGTCTGTGTTGAAATTGAAAGATTCTTCAAAGAAAATGATATAATTTATGAATTTCAATCTGGTTTTCGACATGATTATTCGACTGAAACATGTCTAATTCATTTGACTGATTATCTGAGGACAGAAACTTCAGAAAATAGACAGTATACGAGCTCAGGATCGCTGGAATTCCAACATTATATTAGCAAACCAATAGATTGTAGCACGGTAGGCTCAAAAGCCCGACAGTTATCGAAATTATTGTTGGCGCCTGTTGCTATTAAAATGCCCTTGCGTTGGGTGACTGCACTGAAATTAGGGACTTTTAGATTGAGTGGACGAGAACACGACGAACGCCGACTGAGATCATGCGTGTCAACGTACTCAACTGCCCATGTTGACTACAATTAGAAATCTTTTAGATTGCACTCGACGATATACATACATGCAGATGACAAAGAAAGAGGACAAAATATACAGTTCCTCATTCTACCCTCAACAATAGGCCATTTTCGTAATGTAACCAAATTTAATGCATAAGTGTTTGTGAAGTGCCTCAATACAAATTATTTCATTCACCTGTTAGGAATAATAGTATTTCAATAGTCAGAATGCAACTTCATATATTAAGTGTTGCTAGGTAGGCCAAGCCATCATGTTTGTCCAACCTGGCAACAACTTATGTATGCAGTTCGGATTCTGTCTATTGAAATACTATTATTATTATCAGATGAATGACTAATTTGTATTGAGGCACTACACAAAGACTTATGCATTAAATTTGGTTACATTACGAAAATGGCCTATTGCTGTGTTAAAACATCCCTCCACTGCTATTATGTAAAAATGTGTAGAACAGGTGAATATGCATGTGACACCTGTTCTACACATTTTTACATAATTGCAGGGAAGGCCGGAAGGGATGTTCCTTTGCCTACCTGAGGAACTGTATATTTTAGGCACACGCGGCATACCTTGAGCATGTTTGTGTAAAGGCGCTATATAAATATCAATATGTATGTATGTATGTACTAGATTTAAGAAAATCAAGGTTGACGTATTCTCGATCGCCGACTGAGATGACGTAACGCATGCGCAGTGCCTTAAAATGACGTCACACGTTGCAGTCAAAGCTGTCGACGTGCAAATCTAAAAGTCCCTAAACTCAAAAGTGATTCGTTCGTCCGCTCAAACCACGTGATTGACCATGCATTCAAAGAAACCGCGCGCGCGCCGGAATCGAATTTTAGGTTTCGTGCAAGACGAGAAGCAAGAAATCTGCTTGTCTCTGCTAGATTCTGTCCTGGAAAAGTCGCTTGGATAATATTTTTACTTAGATTTTGCTTCGTTCGTGAGTTCGTCGTCGTCGTCTTGCGTATAGATATTTCACCGTTGTGTCATAATGCCTAAGCAGCGTAAGCAGTACACCTGGAACTGTGTGGAGTTTACCCAGGAGGGTAAGCGCAATGGGAGGAAGGTACCCCTGGTCGTAGGAGATGAAGAAGAGTGCTGGCAACACCGTCAGTAAGTACAAAATAATATTCTAAATTAAAAATGAATGTACCACTACCAACCATAGTTGATTATACAAACACGCAGTATATTGACCCTTCATTGAGTTGAAATGGGTTGGTTTAGGGGCCATTCTTTGTCAAATTACCAAATCACTATGTGTAGAAAAAAAAGAAGCAACATGTGCACTTTATTCGCAATCTATTATTATTGGCAATCTAGTAGTAATATGTCCTTGTTTTACGTTTCCTTTATTACAGACAGCCAGTCGAGGTCCAGTGCTCTAACACAATGTCATATCGGACCCCACGGGAATGGAAGACGTTACAGACGCGGACGTCACTTCTATAGACGCAAACGCCGTTGAACTCTACTGCACGCAAAACGGTATGTATTCATTTAAAATAAACCTCTCAAATTATTATTGTAAAAGCCGTCTTGTGGACGATGACATATATTTGCCCAGTTAGTTGCGGGTCCGGTATTTTTTTTATTGGGGGAAGGGGGAACTTCTCCCTAATAATGTAAGGACGTTGAGTCATTGAAAGTGTAAGCTGGTGCTGTGACAGGTGAATGAGATGGGCCACCATTTGCCTTGAGGGGGGGGGGGGTGCACCGTACACGTATCAACGGCCCGGGGATCTGAAATGCCATAAATAATAATAATGATAATAAATTATATATCTATAGCGCATTATACGAGGTCTGTCTCTATGCGCTTTACATTGTATTAAAAGCTTATTTAATTACAAGCATCCAGGGGCGGATCCAGGTATTTCTTGCCGGGGGGGGGGGGCACACGGTGGGAAAGAGATTGGCCGGGGGGGGGGGCACGCCCCTGTTTTTCAGTAAATTTTGGGTGACTTTAGGGCTGATTTTAACACATTTTTTTTTGGCCGGGGGGGGGGGGCACGTGCCCCCTTTTTACCCCCCTGGATCCGCCACTGGCATCTACTATTGTACTATCCTCAAACAAAAATTCTGACAAGATCTTAACTAAAATAGTATAACAGTAACTAGATAGATAAACATTATAATTCATTCTTAAATAATGATACAACAATTATGGTTCAAGTTGTAGACATATACAATTTCAATTGGAACTAGAAATGCAATCGTGTCACAACGATGTGCGTGCAATGACGCCATGTTTCTACGTGTCAAACGAAAGAGCTTCTCTCGGACTATCCAGAGCAATTTGTAAGAAGTCTGTAGCTACTGTGATATTCACTATGAATATGACAGACAATGAAAGCGGACAAAATATACAGTTCCTTAGGTAGACAAAGGAACATCCCTTCACTGCTATTATGTAAAAATGTGTAGAACAGGTGTCACATGCATATTCACCTGTTCTACACATTTTACATAATAGCAGTCAAGGGATGTTCCTTTATCTACCTGAGGAACTGTATATTTTGTCCGCTTTCATTGTCTGTCATGTTCATAGTGATTGGAGATAGGTAGGGCGAAATAAAGGCCTTAACAGTGACCTTGATGGGACTTGGTAGTGGCTATGCCTACGAAGCTTGAAAGAAATTGGTATAGGGGAAGGAACCTAGAAAGGGCTCGCAAGCACTGCGTGCAAAAACCAAAGGGATTTGGTGCATGTCCGTCATTGCAATCGTTCTGGGGGCCAAAAGCATGAACCCGATATGCCCCATAGACAATGCGTGTTATGCATGGGCGGAAAACGTACAGGATCTGTATTATGACCGAAGTTAAATTGTTTTTTCTCTCTCTCTTTATGTCTCTTTATAGGCCGTATTTGGTTTCATTAGAAAGAGAGTTTCATGGTTGTTATTGTAAACTACTCTCTTTTTATCTATGATAATCCTATCGAAACACGTGATGTAAAATAGATTTATAGAACAAAATGGCGTCTTGAATGACCCCCTTGACCAATTTCAAAAATCCGGCCACGAGGTGCCCTGCGTATTGGAACCCGGCATGCCACTGCAAACTTTCAAGGAGAAAAAAAAGGATGTATAGGGGGCGAAAAGTAGTCTGAAAAAAATGACGTCATGGCCGATAAGTGTTATAATCGGGCGGAATTCGTATAGTGACCCTTGTTCAAATGCGATTTACTTACAATTTTCTGTGTAAACATATACCATACTTGGTATCATTCGAAAGGGCACTTCATTGCGGTCAGTTTGACACCATTGTCATCTGCACGCGATGTACTGCACGCATTAAAGGCGCTATTACGTAATGCATAGCAAATTCATCATTTTTGGCGATAACTTTGCGCTGACGTTATTAAAATTTCCCAAATTTAGCAGACAGTTGTCACGTATATGGATACATGTGTCTGCCAAGTTTCAACGACGTAGGTATAAAGATCGCCATTTTAGAGCAAGTTGAAGTTATTTCGGAATTTTCTTGAAAATGGCGAATTTGGAGGGCAATTTTCGCAAATTTGGTCAGTGATAGGGTATATAATTTTGTATATGGCTGGAAAGGGCATATCCTCAAGTATCTAAATCCAAAAAAGGGTACGGGTCTGCCAAGCCATAATGGAGATACGGCCACAGAGAGAAAGCCAATTTCCAGAACTTTAGAGGGCGCTATTTATGTTTTGCAAAACCATTGGAGCGTGAAATTTGGCAGGGCTATGTGCATTTATAAGATTAAGATACTGTGAGATTTAAATACAAAACGGAATTTATATGAGAAAGTTATGGCAGTTTTAGATTATTTAGGGGTCAATTTCTCAAGAATTTGAGAGATTTTTGACGGAGTCGGTTTCAGATTTGAATTTTGACTATGAAGATGGCATTTTGAAGGTCAAGTTATACGTCGCAGAGGAAAGAACATTTCTTAGACTATCTAAAGGAATTTGTTAGAAGTTTGTAGGATCTAGGATAGTGGAGATAGGAAGGAATGAAGAAAGGCCTTAAAATGGACCAGAAACGGACAAAATGGCGCCAGGATGGTTATGCATGAGTGATTTCGAAAATCGAAAAAGTAGGTGACCTTGATGAGATATCAGAGATGACGCCTGAGAAATTTGAAAGGAAAAGGACTTGAGGAAAGTACCTAACTAGGAATAACAAGCACTGCGTGCAAAACGAATGGGATTTCCGGACGATAAGGATAAGGATAAGGATAAGTATATTAATGGGGCAGAATGTGAACGAAAACAAGGCAATGACGAAGGTTCGTCATTGCAATTATAGATAACAAAGCATGATAATAATTCATTCTTAAAAAGGTAGGTCTTATGTGAGTCTTGAAGGTCTGGATGGAAGGTGCAGTTCTAATGGCGAGTGGGAGAGAGTTCCAGAGGGTGGGAGCATTGAAGGTGAAGGAGCTACGGCCGTAGTACTGGGTCTTAAAACGAGGAACCTGGAGAAGATGTTTGTTCTGGGATCTGAGAGCACGGGGGGTGTGTAGGTATGAATGAGTTCAGACAGATAAGAAGGGGTAGAGTTAGAGAGAGACTTGTAGGTGAGAAGTAGGATATTAAAGTGAATCCGTGAATAAAGCACGTCTTATCAATTTATGTTTTGTTTGGTTTATACAGTTAACATGTTGCATCGCGAGAACGGTCGTGCCTGCTAATCGCCAACAGCAGAATGAGCAGCGTAGGAGGGCGGGGAGCGTCAGTAACTCAACCCGAGACGTTGGTCACCGCGTCTGGTAGCTAGAGAGATCGCAACTGTCACCGCTGTTCATCTCGCCGCAGTTCAACTCGCCGCAGCAAGGGAGCAACGTTGTGCCGCCCATTTGGCAAACCAGAACCTGCGGAGGTTGGCCCGGATCGCCGCGAGGCGGGGCAATGTGTGATCATAGCCTGAAGTAAGTAACATTACTTTACTTCTATATATCATGCTCGCCTATTTTTAGTATTCTAACAATACTCCCCTCTCCCCCGAAACAAAAAATAGGCGAGCATACAAAGTATTCAAAGCATAAGTATGTACCTAAGCCAAAAATTTAGTCCTTTGAAGGTATGAGACAGTTTTGTTTTTTATTCGGTATATTATTCATAAATACCATAGGACATAATTATTAGGCACGACATCGGACAAAAAATATAATCATGTTCACTATTTTCTGATATACGGCCCAGTAAATCCCATGTGGAATCTAGTAGGACTTGTTAGACTCTCTATGAAATGTATCATATTTTCCCGTCTCCATTAATCATTCCAGTTTGTATCTTCAATCATATACAATTGCTTTTATCGTTTATTTCTTCTAGTAGGATAGGACTCTTTTTACATGTTTTGAAATATAATATTAGCTCTCTCTACTTGTCTTCTCAAGTCTCCATCAATAACCCTACTTAAAATGTTTAACAAAAGTACCTCCATGCGCACCCTATCACTTTTCACATGGCCTATCAAATTCTGACATGCATATTTGAATATTCGATTCAAAGCAAGACATATACTACCTCCCTCCTCTATCCTATTCATAATATTACCCCCTCCATAAATTTTTGTAGAAAATAAAATAATTAGTGTTGCACTGTATAACATCTACAGAAAGTTGTTTTGCCCTCTTTTAGTCTTTAAAGGAACTTGGTAACATTGTTCAGATGAGAAAAAGCGAGCGGTGCTTAGGTAGTGACTTCAATGCTAAATTTACAATTAAAGATAATCTGAAAGTTTGAGTGAAAACGGACCATTAGTAATGATATCAATTGGGAAAACTGATCTGATCGATTCCTTAATTCTCCCAACTAGATTAATACAATTTAATTACATTTTAGTTAAGTGTTGAAATATTTTTTATAGCCTGTCTTGTGTCTTTTTTCATGGAAAACGGTTGGGAAATTCAAAAATGGTTGGGAGAATTTACTGTTAATCACTGTTTGAGGGGTTGCACAGTGACACCTTCAAAGAAAACTATAGATATCTTTGTGGTTTGATAATTTTTTTCAGGATTTTTTTGCACGTTAGAGGGTTAGTACAGTAAAAAAAGAAAATTCCAATTTTGTGATAAACTTTCAACAATGTTACCGAGTCACTTTAAGTATTGTCTAACCGTTCTCAGCATTGTTTAGCAGATGTTTATCTTGTCCAATGCTCTGTCTGATTTACCCTTCTCTCCATTACAGCAGGGATGATTCTCGATATTGTAGGTTTCTCTGATAGCTCTTTACACCCTCCAAGAATATTGAATTAATGTTTTTCTATGGTGAATATTGTATGTCATTAACGATTCGAGGCTTTCGGTGATACCATGTAGTTTGTACACCAAAAATGAGGTCATATGGAGGTAGAAAAGGAAAGGAAGTAAACGGTGAATGAGATTGAGAAGGTTGTGAGGAGATTACTTAGGTGTAAGAGTGCAGAGCGTAGTTCTAAAAAGACCTTCAGGCCCGAATTAACCTGGTTTGTAAAAAAGACCCGTCGAAACGCAGATAAACCTAGGTTTGTCAACAAACCTCCTTTGTGAATTCGGGCCTTAGTATTCGAATGCAAACAGTTATTTTTTACTTTTTCTATCTAACTTTCCTCTTTCTAATCATTTTATCTTTCTATTTGTTTGTAGTTTTATGTCTCGGTCCATATTTTTCTTCTTTCTGTATCTATATTTGTCTCCCCTTTTCTATTTCTTTATTCTTTTTCTCTTACATGTATCTTTTTGTCTGTTATTATATTTCCTGTCTCTTATCTTACTTTCCTCTTAGAACATTAACATTGTCCCTTAAATTGTAGGTGAACGGCACGCCCAGTAAGGGGCTAGAATTCCTTCATTCAGTTGTATCTCTGTTCGGTATTTATGGTGTTAGGTGTAGGTAATTAATGGCTGGGAGATGGTGACCTGTGAATAATGAGCCTACCGGGCACTGTCCCTTAAATTGTAGGAGAACGGCACGTCCAGCTAGGTTCTATTTATTTTTTAATTTAAGACATTAAGTAGTATCTCTGTTCGGTATGCTTGATGGTAGGTGTAGGTAATTACTGGCTGGGAGATGGTGACCTGTGAATAATGAGCCTACTGGGCAATGTCCCTTAAATTGTAGGAGAACGGCACGCCCAGCTAGGTTCTATTTATTTTCAATTTAAGACATTAAGTAGTATCTATGTTCGGTATTTATGGTGTTAGGTGTAGGTAATTACTGGCTGGGAGATGGTGACCTGTGAATAATGAGCCTACTGGGCACTGTCCCTTTAATTGTAGGAGACCGGCACGCCCAGTTAGGCTAAATTTTGTTTTTTTAACATTAAAACATTAAGTAGTATCTCTGTTCGGTATTCTTGGTGTTAGGTGTAGGTAATTACTGGCTGGGTGATGGTGACCTGTGAATAATGAGCCTACTGGGCACTGTCCCTTAAATTGTAGGAGAACGGCACGCCCAGCTATGTTCTATTTATTTTTTTAATTTAAGACATTAAGTAGTATCTCTGTTCGGTATTTATGGTGTTAGGTGTAAGTAGTTAATGGCTGGGAGATGGTGACCTGTGAATAATGAGCCTACCGGGCACTGTCCCTTAAATTGTAGGAGAACGGCACGCCCAGCTATGTTCTATTTTTTTTTATATTTAAGACATTAAGTAGTATCTCTGTTCGGTATTCTTGATGTTAGGTGTAGGTAATTACTGGCTGGGAGATGGTGACCTGTGAATAATGAGCCTACTGGGCACTGTCCCTTAAATTGTAGGAGAACGGCACGCCCAGCTATGTTCTATTTATTTTTTTATTTAAGACATTAAGTAGTATCTCTGTTCGGTATTCTTGATGTTAGGTGTAGGTAATTACTGACTGGGAGATGGTGACCTGTGAATAATGAGCCTACTGGGCACTGTCCCTTAAATTGTAGGAGACCGGCACGCCCAGTTAGGTTTAAAAAAAAATTAACATTAAAACATTAAGTAGTATCTCTGTTCGGTATTCTTAATGGTAGGTGTAGGTAATTACTGGCTGGGAGATGGTGACCTGTGAATAATGAGCCTACTGGGCACTGTCCCTTAAATTGTAGGAGAACGGCACGCCCAGCTATGTTCTATTCATTTTTTAATTTAAGACATTAAGTAGTATCTCTGTTCGGTATTTATGGTGTTACGTGTAAGTAGTTAATGGCTGGGAGATGGTGACCTGTGAATAATGAGCCTACCGGGCACTGTCCCTTAAATTGTAGGAGAACGGCACGCCCAGCTATGTTCTATTTATTTTTTTATTTAAGACATTAAGTAGTATCTCTGTTCGGTATTCTTGATGTTAGGTGTAGGTAATTACTTGCTGGGAGATGGTGACCTGTGAATAATGAGCCTACTGGGCACTGTCAGCTAGGTTTTATTTATTTTTAATTTAAGACATTAAGTAGTATCTATGTTCGGTATTTATGGTGTTAGGTGTAGGTAATTACTGGCTGGGAGATGGTGACATGTGAATAATGAGCCTACTGGGCACTGTCTCTTAAATTGTAGGAGAACGGCACACCCAGCTATGTTCTATTTATTTTTTAATTTAAGACATTAAGTAGTATCTCTGTTCGGTATTTATGGTGTTAGGTGTAAGTAGTTAATGGCTGGGAGATGGTGACCTGTGAATAATGAGCCTACTGGGCACTGTCCCTTAAATTGTAGGAGACCGGCACGCCCAGTTAGGTTTAAAAAAAAATTAACATTAAAACATTAAGTAGTATCTCTGTTCGGTATTCTTAATGGTAGGTGTAGGTAATTACTGGCTGGGAGATGGTGACCTGTGAATAATGAGCCTACTGGGCACTGTCCCTTAAATTGTAGGAGAACGGCACGCCCAGCTATGTTCTATTTTTTTTTATATTTAAGACATTAAGTAGTATCTCTGTTCGGTATTCTTGATGTTAGGTGTAGGTAATTACTGGCTGGGAGATGGTGACCTGTGAATAATGAGCCTACTGGGCACTGTCAGCTAGGTTTTATTTATTTTTAATTTAAGACATTAAGTAGTATCTATGTTCGGTATTTATGGTGTTAGGTGTAGGTAATTACTGGCTGGGAGATGGTGACATGTGAATAATGAGCCTACTGGGCACTGTCTCTTAAATTGTAGGAGAACGGCACACCCAGCTATGTTCTATTTATTTTTTAATTTAAGACATTAAGTAGTATCTCTGTTCGGTATTTATGGTGTTAGGTGTAAGTAGTTAATGGCTGGGAGATGGTGACCTGTGAATAATGAGCCTACGGGGAACTGTCCCTTTAATTGTACGAGAACGGCACGCCCAGCTATGTTCTATTTTTTTTCAAATTTAAGACATTACGTAGTATCTCTGTTCGGTATTCTTGATATTAGGTGTAGGTAATTACTGGCTGGGAGATGGGGAGATGGTGACCTGTGAATAATGAGCCTACTGGGAACTGTCCCTTAAATTGTAGGAGAACGGCGCGCCCAGCTAGGATCTATTTATTTTTAATTTAAGACATTGAGTAGTATCTATGTTCGGTATTTATGGTGTTAGGTGTAGGTAATTACTGGCTGGGAGATGGTGACCTGTGAATAATGAGCCTACGGGGAACTGTCCTCTAAATTGTAGGAGAACGGCACGCCCAGTTAGGTTCATTTTTTTAAAACATTAAGACATTAAGTTGTATCTCTGTTCGGTAATTGTAGTGTTAGGTGTAGGTATTTAATGGCTGGGAGATGGTAGCCTGTGAATTATGAGCCTACTGGGCACTGTCCCTTAAATTGTAGGAGAACGGCACACCCAGCTAGATTCTATTTATTTTTAATTTTAGACATGAAGTAGTATCTATGTTCGGTTTTTATGGTGTTAGGTGTAGGTAATTACTGGCTGGGAGATGGTGACCTGTGAATAATGAGCCTACGGGGAACTGTCCCTTAAATTGTAGGAGAACGGCACGCCCAGTTAGGTTCTATTTTTTTAAACATTAAGACATTAAGTAGTATCTCTGTTCTGTATTTAGGGTGTAAGATGTAGGTAATTACTGGCTGGGAGATGGTGACCTGTGAATAATGAGTCTGCTGGGCACTGTCCCTTAAATTGTAGGATAACGGCACGCCTAGCTAGGTTCTATTTATTTTTAATTTAAGACATTAAGTAGTATCTATGTTCGGTATTTATGGTGTTAGGTTTAGGTAATTACTGGCTGGGAGATGGTGACCTGTGAATAATGAGCCTACTGGGCACTGTCCCTTAAATTGTAGGAGAATGGCACGCCCAGTTAGGTTATATTCTGTTTTTTTAGCATTCAGACATTTATTTGTATCTCTGTTCACTGTTAAAACATGTATTAAAAAACTGCGGGTTAAAAAATTGTTGATTAAAAAACGCTCAACCATGGTTAAAAATGTAGTGTTGATTAAAATTTACTTTTAATCTTGCGTTGGTTAAAAACAGTGTTGATCAAAATTATTCCTTTTAACCTATGTTGGTTAAGTCTAAGTCGTTGGCAAAAATTGTAACCCAGCATGGATTAAAAACAAAATTCCGACAGCAATGATAGCCCCCTTCCGGTTAAAGTTTAATCAATGTTGATTAAAGTACTGGTCACGTGACCAAACGGAACGATATCGAAGCGCGTAGCTAGCGATCGCTCGACATACAAATAAAGTACATGCAAAGTACATGCAGTTTACGCGTGCGACAAAATTAACAATGGAGGTTGTCGCGAGGACCTGAGAAATGGGGGTTTGGACGGTCTTATCTCCGTGTTTTCAGGTAAGAAATTATTTTAATATTATCATCATCAATTCTAAGATTGTAAGGAAGAAGTGAAATAAGGTTCTTGCTCAAATCAAAAACGATTTGTGTCCCCTAGGCTGTACGTAGCTCAACCAATAAGTAACATTTTACTTGAACCGTGCACCTGGCTAACGTAAGCACACACACACACTCATGCAAGAATCTTCAACCGTGAAGGAGGCAGACCCAATTAAAGAAGGAGAAGTGTAGGCCTATTACGGATTACCTACCCAAATTGCATGCATGAATAATAATCTTATTTTTTATTTATTCATCCGTTACACTTACTGGCTGAGTTACAACCTACGGGCCGGGACACAAAGCGTTTTTAATTTGAGCAAGAACCTTATTTCACTTCTTCCTTCCAATCTTAGCATTGATGATAATCATATTAAACAATTTCTTACCTGCAAACACGAGGATAAGACCTCCAACCCCCCGTAAGTTTGACCAACAGTGGTTATAACTGTAACCAACAACCCACTAAAGTTTAACCAACATCGTGTGAATCAAAAGAGAATTAACCTACAATGGTTACAATTTTAACCAACGACCCATGTAAGTTTAACCAACAACATGTGAATCAGCCCCGAACAAAGCATAAATAACCAACAAAAGATTAAAGTTTTAATCAACAAATGGTTAAAGTTTAATCAACATCATTTTAACCAACATTGAGCAAATTTTGTTAACCAATAATTGATTAAAACTTTTGATCAACCACAGGTTAAATTTTAATCAACAGGCTGTTGGTTAAAGTTTAACCAACGATTGTGTGATTCACCTGGTAATCCGTGGTTGATTAAAATTTTAACCAACTTGATTAAAAATTGTAATACTTGTTCTAACAGTGTTCGGTAATTATGGTGTTAGGTGTAGGTAATTACTGGCTGGGAGATGGTGACCTGTGAATAATGAGTCTACTGGGCACTGTCCCTTAAATTGTAGGAGAACGGCACGCCCAGTTAGGTTCTATTTTTTTTAACATTAAGACATTAAGTAGTATCTCTGTTCTGTATTTAGGGTGTAAGATGTAGGTAATTACTGGCTGGGAGATGGTGACCTGTGAATAATGAGTCTGCTGGGCACTGTCCCTTAAATTGTAGGATAACGGCACGCCTAGCTAGGTTCTATTTATTTTTAATTTAAGACATTATGTTCGGTATTTATGGTGTTAGGTTTAGGTAATTACTGGCTGGGAGATGGTGACCTGTGAATAATGAGCCTACTGGGCACTGTCCCTTAAATTGTAGGAGAACGGCACGCCCAGTTAGGTTATATTTTGTTTTTTAACATTAAAACATGCCCAGTAGGCTCATTATTCACAGGTCACCATATCCCAGTCAGTAATTACCTACACGTAGTATCTCTTTCGGTATTCTTGATGTTAGGTGTAGGTAATTACTGGCTGGGAGATGGTGACTTGTGAATAATGAGCCTACTGGGCCCTGTCCCTTAAATTGTAGGAGAACGGCACGCCCAGTTAGGTTCTATTTTTTCAACATTAAGACATTAAATAGTATCTCTGTTCTGTATTGATGGTGTTAGGTGTAAGTAGTTAATGGCTGGGAGATGGTGACCTGTGAATAATGAGCCTACGGGGAACTGTCCCTTAAATTGTAGGAGAACGGCACGCCCAGTTAGGTTCAATTTTTTTTTTAACATTAAAATATTAAGCAGTATCTCTGTTCGGTATTTATGGTGTTAGGTGTAGGTAATTACTAACTGGGAGATGGTGACCTGTGAATAATGAGCCTACGGGCTCTTTATATTACTCCTTTTCTACAAATCATGCATAATAAACTTCTAGATTTGTTTCTTTGAATAAATATATTGTATAACTGCTTCAAGTAACAATATATACGACTTTCCATTTTCTCTTATACTTCATAACTATTACTTATCAAGTATATCGAATTGCTTTGTTGAATACCGTTTATCAACTCTATTTCAACGGTTAGTTAGTTATCTCTCTCTCTCTCTCTCTTTCAATCTCTCTCTCCCTCTCTTCCTGTGAATGGTTATTTCTCATATATCTTGATTTTGCTTCTGTGAATACTGTTAATCAGACTCAGGATGAAATATCCTATTACCATTATCTCTATCTGTAAGTATCGTGTGTAGTTCTTACTTCTGACATTGATTTACTTTTGACATTGATTTACTTTTGTGGATATTCTGCGTCCGGTTTATTTTTAAACATTATTCCCATTATCCATTTTAGACATTAATAAGTAGACATATGCGAATGTTTCATGTCTTAATTATATTACATTAATTTACCACAATAAATCAATGTACAGTATCTACCTATTATTTGCTAGTTTATCTAAACTACGCTACCATCGAGAACTCTTTAAAAACGTCACACTCGCGCATGCCCCACCCCCATACATCGCCTTCCCAGGATTCACGTGTGCATCGCACGCCCGCCATTCATCCTCTTTCTATTCTCGCCTACCGCTAGAGACATCGTATACAGCCGAGTCACATTAAAATCAAGGATTTTGTCCTTTTTTCGTTAGGCTTAGCTCTTTTTACGTATTGAATTCCGTCCTCATTTTTAATTTCTAATAATTTGATGGTACGGGTTCCCAAGTCACATTTGTATTTTTGCAGAAATTTGAGTGCGGTCGGCTCTGTCTGGCCTTTGGACACGGGCGTCCATGGCCTAGGTCCGGTCTTACCTTGTCCAGGTTCGGTCCAGTCCCGACATGGTGGCTTGATCTGGTACCAGTTGCCTGCATGGATATTTTGGATGTCCCCTTCTGGTACCCAGACTTGTTTACATGTTCCTGATACTCAGGATCCTGTTCTCGTACTGGTTTGGTTCCCGGTTTTGGTCTTTCCAGGCGGCTCTGCCTGGCTAAAGCTGCCCCTCCTATCTCAGTCGCCGCCCGGCGAGGAGATTAATGATCGTGGTTGCGCCCGCCCCCTCGGGGCCAGGTTCTCCACGTAGTTGACTTTCAGAGTCAGGTTGGCAGCCGACGTACAGACTCTCTTAGAGTCTTAATTACCGGAGGCCTTCACACTGGCTCTGCCAGGTACGGCCCAGGCTGCCCTTCTCCTTCCGCGGGAATACCTCTCATGGGGGTTTGCCACTCCGGTGACGGGTATCTTGTGTGTAAGGAGGATTTTCCCTTCCCCGGCGATCTCCTCCCGTTCTAGTTTTAACGGGCGCCACCCTAGGATGGGTCAGTTATGTAGAAATAATCACACTTAGCTCCGCCTTTGGGTCAAGTTCTGTGTCTTAGGGCTTTGTTGCGATGCAACGACTTGCCAATTTATTGTTGGGAGTGGCCCCGGTTTCACCCACGTCGTGGTCTAATCCACGTTCGTGAAACACAAAGATGCCGGTCTCACGGAGGCTCCCGTGTCTTGATTGATGAGCCTCTGGCGCAGTGGAGCGGGTCGGTCCTGGTCACACTGAGCTTATTTCTGGGCTTACGAAGTCTAGTATGGCCGCTATACTCGCTTCTTCTCCCGTACCTGCGGGTAAGAAGCGCAAGCGTTCTGACGTCCAGCTGCCGACTGGGCCAAGGTAGAGAATACTGAGCTAAGTGTTACTTCAGTCGGTGTGTTCTCTAGCCGCTCAGACTGGGCTTCTGTTCGGTGGTTGGCATTTCTCCTCGGGCTTTTTGCCCGTTGGTGATGGTTAAAGCTCTCTTCTCCAGCTTCTTTTGCTACACCTCCAGGAGAGGAGTGGGTAGCTGGATCGGGACTCCCCCTTCCCCTCTGGGGTTTTCCTAAATGACGGCTATGCCTGTGACTCTTCTCGCAGATGGCTCCGCCATCTGTGATAGGTCTCATTGAAGCCTAGTCATGCGGCTGACCAGCCCTTGAGGGTTGCTGTGCCGTCTTTTCGGGGGATTTATCTCTTGGACACAGTTCCCTTGCTCATTTGGAGGGTAATCAGTGTCCGTCGCTGATGTTTGGGGCAACGGGCTCCCCGGCGAATTTCCCGTTTCTGGCTGGTTTCAGTTCAGTGTTTCTGGTTTCTGTCCCTTTTGCTGCGGACATCTGTTCCCTCTCCCGCTTGGCCGGTGTCGGGGAGTACGCTATGACTGGACTCTCTGAGAGAGCCTCGCAGTTTATAGTCTAGAGTCGTAGGGATTCCACGAAGACCCTTTACAACTCTCGTTTGGAGCCCTCGGGGTCTCACCTGTACACTTTGATAGGTGTCATAGCTGGATTTTGATTTACTTGTTTGACAAGGGTAAGTCCTTCCACTTTTCGTGGTTACCGTTCGGCCCTCGCCGCCTCTCATGTCTGGTTTCCAAACGGCTCGGGGGTTATCTCCCATTTCTTGTTTAAGTTACTGCGTTATTTTTCTGCAGTGGCCAGTTATTCCGAAGCTGGCTCCTGCTTGGAGTTTTCCGAAGGTTTTGGACGTTTTGGCAAAGCCTCCTTTTGAGCCTTTGTCTAAGGCCTCACTTGACGCTGAAAACTTTTTTCCTTATAATAATAATAATAATAATAATAACGTTTTATTTACCCAGGGTAGCCACTACAGTTATGAAACTGCTCTTCCAGCGGGCCCTGCATAACATAATATGTTATTACTACCCTTCTCCAATCTAATATGCTGAGCGCCTAGCTAGAAGGCAGAAGGTCCCATTGTTATAAGTCTTTGGTATGACTCGGCCGGGGTTCGAACCCACGACCTCCCGTTCATGAGGCGGGCGCTCTAACCACTGAGCCACCATGCCCAGTGGCATGGTAATAGCTTCCGGACAGCGGAGGATCGAGTACGCTCCATGCGCTGTCTACCTCCCCCGGCCATATCAGGTGGGAGAGGTGGGGAGTTTGGTTGGTCCCACGACCTTCCTCCGGATCGATGGAGGTTTTTCCTCAGTCCTCTTTCGGAATTTTCCTCGATCGCTCAGGACAAGGTCTGGTGCCCCATCAGGGCACTCAAGTGGTTCTTAGATAGGACTAAGGTTCATCAAAAGGATGACCAGTTGTTCCTCATTTCGCGGGAGCTCTTTTCTAATGCGAGAATCCATCTCCAGATGGATAGTGGACGCTATTCAGGCGGCGGGTCCTGAGGCCCTGTTCGCAGAGGGCAGGGCCAGTGCCCATAATTCCAGATGTAGGGGTACTTCCTGGGCGTTGTTCCAGGGAGTGGGTTTGGATAACATTTTGAAGGCCGCGTTTTGGCGGTCTCCCAATTCCCTTACGTCATTTTATCTTCGGGGACGTCACCTCTGAGGAGGTGTTGTTTGAAAGTGCGTCCCTGCGGGCGGTTTTGGCTGCAATTGTTCCCCAGTAACCTCCTTCTTGTTCGGGACATGCCTCCCGGTCCATTGGTGTGCTGGTCTAGCAAATAATAGCTAGGTAGATACATTGATTTATTGTGGTAAATCAGAAAAATAAGAACTGATTTTATTATTTAGTATATAAATCTATGTATCTACGTATATATGTCCCTCCCTCCGTCCCCTCTCCTTGCGGGCAACATGTCCGAAGCTTTGTCTTTGGAGGCTCGTGAAAGAGGATGAATGGCAGGCGTGCGATGCGCACGTGAATCCTGGGAAGGCGATGTATGGGGGTGGGGCACGCGCGAGTGTGGCGTTTTTAAAGAGTTCTCGATGGTAGCGTAGTTTAGATAAACTAGCAAATAATATGTGGATACATAGATTTATATAGTAAATAATAAAATCAGTTCTGATCTTTCTGTTCTTTATGATTTTGAATTTGTATTTACTCATTTGATAATTGTTGTTTAGTACATTCCAGCAGATTCATAGCAGATTCTATGAATTGTACACTTTTTGGCTTATTAACATACTGTTTCCTTTGTTTTAAACACTGTACATCAAAATTGAAAAGAACGACCATCTCTCTGTTATCCATACTTAAATGTAAAATTCCATTGTTTATTGCACATCATATTCAAATCAAAAGATGTACCCCTCTTTCTTTCTCTCTCTATACTACAATAACACTTATACAGTGTATAAATATGTATACTTTATATACTTTAAACTGCTATCATAGGTTTCAGATTAAGCAATAGCCCCCCCCCCTTTTTTTTTCTCTCTCTCGTTGTATTCATGAATTTTAAATGTAGCTATCATATTTTAATACTTTTCTATAGATTCCATCACAACTATGGCATGGTTGCTGGTTACCCAATTCATACTATTTTTTTACTCATTAACATCGACATTGGTTGTCATACTAGTAATCATGCTATATATGCATTAATGTCCTTTGGCAAGACATTGATCTACATTTGCCACACTCCACCCAGGTGAGGCAAATGGGTACCTGGTAGGAATTTATTCCTTGAAACGCAGCGCGCGTAACAGCTGCACTGCTAAAGCCAGGGTAATTATGCTGCATTATTGTAGAGCGCTTAGAGACTTCTGATAAAGTAAGTGTTAGGCGCTATATAAGCAAGGATAATTACTATTACTTGTTATCATAATGTTTATTGTTTTTATAAAGCTGAATCCTTTGATGTGGAAGAGAGATATCATTGTTAATACTCTTGATTTGGATGTGAAATATTTAAAAGGCAACGTAAGATTGCTGTTTATATATTCATGCATTTATATCTTTAAAGGGATAAATGAAATACCTGATATTGTGTTAACGACACTTCTAATTTTCCGTAGCATGTTGGAAATTGTTAGATCCCATATAATTCTATATTTGTTAGGTCCCACATTCTCCTTTTAACAGATCCAGGAGCCAAGTCCTCCTGAAGCCTGGTCTAAGCTTGCTAATTGTTAGCTTGGTTTGGTCTGTGTACAGTGTCCATGGATGCATACGTGTGTACCACTGGTGAGTTAGGAACTGTCATTTCACAAGTGTAGCTATACCGCATATTGCATTCATTCTTTTAACTATTATAACATTTTACGTTCCCACTGAGCAGTCGTACCTTGCTATTTACTACAGGGAGATATATCAGGCAAGTTGCCTGTTCATGTAAATGGCAATTTTTGCTCCTTGTTTAGTTCATCTGAAAACAAATCTTACACTATTTAGAATATTCAAATGACCCCTTAAAATGGTGGTCATCAGATGGTATAATACTGTAGTGCCTGTAAATCTGCGATGTCTCTAACAGCACTTTACAGAAATATGATATATATTTACGGGAAACGGAGTTATATAATGAAAGCTGTAATGAATAATATTTGTTGCCTCCATGGTTAAAATAATGTATGGCTGGTATAGTGTCATCCGCTGTATATTTATAGGATAGTGTATATTTGTATTGGTAGACAGTTTCCTACCATACAACATTGTTTGTTGTACTGGTAATCAATGTTCCACTACTACAACATATTTTTATGTTCAAGGTGTGATTAAAAGATGTTAGCAGAATATGTGGGAGAGGGGAATACGAGGCATTTATAGTGTTTCCTCGAATTGTCTTATGTTTGACACAAGTCAATGCCTCCTTTTAACTGATGCTTTTTACATAACAATGAAGATATTACATGAATATTGTTTTCATACAGCGGATTGTTTAGCATTGAAATACCCTCACCTTTTTTCTTCTTCTTTCTTTCTTTTCTTTTTAAACTACAGGTGGCAAGTACGGTATACTGGGATTCTCTTGTGCAACTTAAGTGTGCCCTCGCCCATAAAGGGCTGGGGCATTTGGTCATAAAAGAAAAGTATTTTACCAAAAGAAATTGAAGGAGGTGAGGATGGGGGCCCTCCTAGTTGAGCAAAACAAAAAGTATTAGAGAACAGTGATAGGGCATATACCCCCACCCTGAGCCAATGGATGATAACAAAAGGCAAAATATGTCAGAATTTTACCCCTCCCCTGTATAGTCATCCTTAAACACAACAGATAGGGAGGAGCTTCAATCAATTGCTCCTCTCATTATTTGTTGTAAGCTAGGAGGGGAGGGGAAACGCTGGACCTCATCTTCATATAGCCCCTCCCCCTGCATACCCACCCACGACTACAGTGACAGGGAGATATAAGCAGTGCTCCTACATTGATAGGCTCCTCCCATTTTTATACTATAGGGGAGGGGCAATAAAGTACCTCATCCCAAATATGGGAGCCGCGAATAATCACATGACTATGATTACCTTCCCCCTTCTAATTTCATCAATAGTTAAATCCTCATGCTATCAAAGTCGGTTGATGATACAACATATTTTTACTCCGCTATTTTGTCTTTACCATTAATGTGTTTTGGCTTAATAATGAGCGTTCTGTTTTGGGGGGAATTAAGCTTTTTGATGACATAAATATTATTTAATGAAGAAATCTTTGAAGTTCTTCTTTAATGATTTTTGAGAAATCGAAATTTCTGTGTCATCAGATATATATATTAGTGATTGGCATTAATTTCCTGGCCCTGCTATTAAAACTGAATATTTCACGTAGCTGTGTGATGTATGAGAAACGGTCCTTATTTATCATTTGTGATGATTGCTAAAATTATTTAATAGGTATAGTGTCTGTTTAAATGTATGTTTTGTTCATTTTCAGATATCCTATCGAGATTATCCTCGAAAATGGAGCGTCTCTCTTCGTGGGCGAGGAGGTGCCTTTTAACTTTGAGGTGGTGGTACCTGTAAGCGTTTTATACAGGGCCACAGAGTCTGGTATCGTGGAATCAGCGACTGTCACAGTAGAGGAGGAAGATCAAGATGTGTGACTAAATTGTAGTTTACTCCATCTTGATAAGGAAATGACACTGCGATATTCTTCTTCTCTAATGACGAACTACTCACTGAGTCTAAAAGTATAACAATTTATGGTATGGTAATTTATGCAAATAAATTAATTAATGGTAAAAGGCAAATAACGTCATAAAATCACATTTTTACCCATAAATCCTATATTATTCATATTTAAGCATTCTTTTTCACTACATATATTCATTAGACCATTTGGAACAATAATACGACAAAAAAAAATGTGGAAGAGCCAGCTTATTCCTTATGTTATCTCTTGTTTTGATAATTTCTTATGTATTTCATTGTTTTTTTAAACTTATTTATGTTATTGTTTTTTTTTTTTTCCTTTCTTCCTATAATTCAACTATTTTGACTCCCAAAACAACTACCTAAACTTTAAACAAGACCCAATAACCAATGTTTGATCTTTTTTTAGGAAAAATGACATTTCCATATGTTTTGTACAAAAATCACAAAAATGAGCGATTTTTGGGCTGACATGCAAAGACAAAAGGTCACGTGACCTTGTAACTATAGGTCCAATTTTTTTTTTTTTTTTTTTTTAAGACGCGCAAGACTCTAAAGAAAAAAGTCAGCGAGCGGCGAGGCGCCATCTATATGGGTTCTCGAACAATCAGAAAAATCGTGGAGGGGGGGGGGGGGCATAATGCCCCCCCGGCCTTATTAGGGTTAAGTAGATTGATGCGAAATAGGGTCAGTATACATAAAGACGAAAAGAGCCGCTCCATCGTATACGGTACACTGAGACTTGAATAAAACTACCTCCCAAAACTGCGTACTAGCGTACAGATGTTTCCACGGTCCTCTATTTGCATGTATAATCTTGCAATCTTTCCAATCTGCATAATAGGAAGGGCCATGGGGTAGAAACTGCCCTTGTCCGACTTAAAATGATATTATTCGTGCTGTTGATAACAAGAAGGCTGTTTTTCTGGTATTGCTTGATCTTTCATCAGCCTTTGACACTGTTGTCCATGAATTATTACTGAATCGTTTCAAGTCTTTTGGCATAGGAGGGGTTGTGCTCGACTGGATAGCATCATATCTCGATAAAGATCACAAGTTGTTAAAATCGGTGAAACTTTGTCATCTCCCGTTAAGAGTCCTTTTGGTGTGCCGCAAGGGTCAGTCGTCGGGCCATTGTTCTTTAGCATGTATTCTAGTCCTCTTGCGAAAATTGCTCATAAACATGGCGTAAGCATTTATTTGTATGCAGATGATACACAATTGTACCTTTCCTTCGACCCATCCGACCCTGCAAGTGAAATTTCTGCCAGGCATATCGTCTACAGGCTACTATAGAAGATATGAGGTCATGGATGCTCATAAATAGGTTGAAATTAAATGAGAGTAAAACAGAGTTGCTTATAGTTACTTCTAAGTCGCAACATCATTTAATCAAGGACCGTAATATACAGATTGGTAACTCTCAGATTCGGGCTGCTCCATCAGTTCGAAATCTCGGGTGTTATATTTGACGAGAACATGTGCATGGATGCCCACGTGAAGAAGATCTGCCAATCGGTGTATTATAACATCCATAATGTTAATAGCATTCGAAAAGTCCTTGACCATAAGTCTGCTGCTTTGCTTACACATGCATTTATCTTGATTAGATATTGGCAATGCTCTTCTTTTCAATATTACTTCACGCAATCTTGACAAACTTCAACATGCTCAGAATGCAGCTGCCAGGGTTTTATCAGGGATATCTAAATATGATCACATTTCTCCTGT